>JAPYYQ010003678.1:0-12389 GCA_030522585.1 Anagyrus pseudococci
TTAAGTAAATATAATAATTAAATTGATTAAAACATTTTTCATAGAGTAGAAAACCATGAGGGCCACTGAAATAAAAAAATTCTGGGATTTCGTCATATAGCAGCGAGCATTGGCCGGCTTTTCAAACACAGCGACAATCCCGTCAACTGCCTTCAGAGCAGTGACGCTTCATCGGCTGCTAACTCAGCGGCAACCATCGGCTTGGCTGCTCACCAGCGCAGCAAGCATCAGCCGGCTACTCTCAGCCCATCGACTACGTCTCCAGTGGCGTGAAACTACGCAGAGTCGCTTCTTCTGTCAACGTGCGTCTTCGACAGTGAAGTGAACATTGACTTCGAACTGCGTGCGTGCATTGTACTTGCGTGAATCTTTCGTTGAACCCTGTAAAAATTTAGAATCATGCCAGACTCAGAAGTAGTGTCCGAGGCTCAGGCAGCTCTCAAGAATCTTTTTCGTCGCGGCGAGTTAATTGAGAATTTTCTGACTAATAGTATAAATAAAGTAAACCCCAGTAAGCTCACAAGAGCCTACTTGCAAACTCGGTTAACACTTCTAGATGGCTATTGGTCCGTGTACCAAACCGAGCATTTCGAGTTGCTCAAGCTTGAGGTTCAGTTTAAAAATCACGATCCGAAGGAAAAGTACTGGGCAATCGAAAAATTGTATGTCGACGCGAACGCGGAACTTCTCGGCCATATCGAGCAACTCGACCGTCAGACTCGTGCGGATGCGCCGGCAGACTTAGCGAACCAGAGAATTGCTCCAATTTCTAACGCAAAGTTACCTGCCTTGCAGCTACCTACATTCTCTGGCGCCCAAGATGAATGGGAGTCTTTTAGTCAGAGATTTCTGGCCGTCATGGCCTCTAATCCACACTTGTCGCGTGTCGCTAAATTACAGCATTTCCTAAACGCAGTTCAAGGCACAGCTGCACAGCGTCTGAAAGGCATCGCGGTAACCGATGACAATTACGATGTAGTGTGGGAGTGCCTCGTTAGGCGTTACGATAATTCTGCGATTCGTTTAGCGCGTAATATTGAAAGCTACATTGAGCTGCCTTCAATGCGGACACGGAATGTAGTTGACTTATCTAAGTAAGTAGATAGAGCCGAAGAGATTGTACGCGCCTTAACAACTCTTGAATGGGCTCCAGACAAGAGTAACCCTTTTCTCGTGCACGGTATTGTCCAAAAGTTGGACTCTCCTACAAAGAAGGCTTGGAGTATTTCACCCGAGTGTACTCAAGCCGCGACCTATAAAAATTTAGTTGATTTTCTTGAAAGGCGCATACAAGCTCTGGAGCAGTTGCCATCTGCGTCGTCCGAACAGTCTGAAAAGGAGACTTCTAAAGCGAAAACAGCTAGCAGCAACAAGTCGCACTCCAAATCAGTGTCTGTCAACATAGCTCGTGAAGACGGAGCATCCTCATGCTTGGTTTGCAATTCCAGTCACTCGTTATATGCGTGCGAGAAATTTCGATCTCTGCCGATAGCAGAGAAGTTTGCGAGGTGCAAAAAGCACAGTCTCTGTCATAATTGCTTAGGTAAAGGGCATTTAGTGGCGAAGTGCCCCTTGCAGAAGCGCTGTCGTCAGTGCCAACGGGCGCACAACACGTTGCTGCATCAGAATGGGCAATCAAGTCTCAACTCTGATTTCAAGAAGGACTCTACTAGCCAAGCTACGAGTACTTCTACTATTGAATCCGCGAATGAGTCGCTAGATACGACTTCCGCTAGCAGATCGGTTCTTCTAGCCACTGCTAGTATTATAATTTGCAATCAATTAGGTGCGTCGCTAACCGTTCGCGCGCTGATCGACTCAGCTGCCAAGCGCTCCTTTGTAACGGAGCGAGTCTCTTCCTCTCTTTCCCTACCAAGAAAACGAGTTTCCGTATCAGTGGTGGGAGTCGGCTCGGTTATTCACTCAAAAGCTTCACTTGAAGTGATGGCTAACATCCGGTCAAAGTTCGATTCAAAGTTTGAAAAATCAGTTGATTTCCTAGTTCTGCCCGAGCTGTCTCGACTTCTCCCGAAAAGCCCAATTAAACACACGAAGTGGCCTCATGTAGAGGGCCTCACTCTTGCTGATGAACGATTTTATATCCCTGGTCGCATCGACGCGATCATCGGTGCTGATCTGTACGCCGACGAACCTCGTTACGGTCTTAAACATGGACCTTACGGTTCTCCTCTTGCTCAACTCACAGTTTTCGGGTGGGTATTGGTGGGTCAAGCTAATCATGTACGACATGATGAGAGCGTCGTATCCGCGAATCACGTCTGCGTCAAGACTGATGTCAACCAACTGTTGCCCAAGTTTTGGGAGTTAGAAGAAATTCCGCGAAAACCGCCGCTGTCCGTCGAAGATCAGTATTGCGAGACATACTTCAGTGAAACAACCACGAGAAATTGCGACGGACGCTTCGTGGTTCGCCTTCCGTTTGCTCGAACTGCCTCGTTGATCGATAGCAAGGAGGTCGCGACTGCATGTCTGATTCGTTCGGAAAAGCGCCGAGCTAGAAATGCCGATCTCGACGCATCGTATTCAAAATTCATGAACGAGTATGAATCCTTAAGTCATATGCGATTAACACATCACGCTGTATTTCGAAACGATAATTCGAAAAAGATTCGCGTCGTCTTTAACGCTTCACAGCGATGTGGTGTCAGACTGTCACTTAATGACTTACTTTTGCCCGGCCCGAAGTTTCAAACAGATATTTGCGCAGTGCTTACGCGCTGGTGCTTTTTCAAGTACGTGTTCACTACCGACATAGTGAAAATGTTTCGCCAAATCTTAGTCCACGAGGACGATTGAAAGTGGCAACACATCTTGTGGCGTGATGACAAGTCAAAGTCGATTCGCGTTGACAGTAACGTATGGAACAGCTCCGGCCCCCTTTTTAGCGTTGCGAACGCTTCTCCAGCTTGCTCACGATGAAGAAACAGCTTTTCCGGAAGCTGCTCAAATTTTAAAGCGTCAAATTTACGTAGATGATATATTTTCGGGCGCTGATTCTATTTCTCTTGCCGCAATTCGTCGTGAGCAGCTGGTGGGACTTTTGCAAACTGCTCAAATGCAATTAGATAAGTCAGCCGCAAACGATCGTCGTCTGCTTCCCAGAGCCTCCTCTAACTTTCGTTAGAGGAGGCTCTGTTCCAGTCGAGGTTCCCCTTGATATCGATGAGACCGTCTCTACTCTCGGGTTAGGCTGGAGAGTAAAAGCCGATGACTTTTTCATTATCCTTCGCGAATTAGACGCTAACCCAAAATTAACCAAACGAGGTATCCTTTCCGAGACAGCTAAGCTTTTCGATCCACTCAGATTCTTAGCTCCGGTGATCGTCGTGCCCAAAATTCTCTTACAGGATCTCTGGCTCGAAAAACGAGGTTGGGATACCACATTGCCGGATCCTCTCGTATCGCGATGGCTAAAGTTTCGCGAATCTCTCGCAACGTTGCAGACCATTCGCATTCCGCGTCACACCGCTATTTCAAGTTCGACCCAATGGAGTCTGCACGGATTCTGCGACGCGTCGCTTTGCGCCTATACCGCCGCCGTACATGCCGTGCCCTTAGACGGTGAGCCTCAGCTGCTCATGGCCAAAACTAAAGTGGCCCCGGCCAAGACCCAAAGTCTACCTCGCCTCGAACTTTGCGGCGCCGTACTGCTCACGCGTCTAGCCAAGTTCATGCTCGATAGCTTGGATCTTCAGCCTAATTCGATCAATTTATGGTCCGACTCTCGAGTAGTCCTCGAATGGCCACCCCTCTCGCTGGCAAGTGTTTATTGCCAATCGTGTCAGTGAAATTGTGACGTTATTGCCGGAGGCTACATGGCGTTATGTCGTTTCGAAAGACAACCCCGCCGATTGCGCGAGTTGCGGAATTGATGCATCAGCGCTATTCGATCACTCCTTATGGTGGCACGGGCCACGTTGTCTGCCACTGAAACTTGGTCAGTGGCCGTCAACACCTACCGACAATTCGGACGAAGATGCCGTGCTCATGCACGTAATCTGCGAAGAATGCTCACAGGGGCTCGATGCGTCGGATACGCTTGCCCGCGTCATAGATAAATTTCGAAATGCCTTACATTTTCTGCGGATTATTAGGGTCATGGCGTTTATGTATCGCTGGAAATTACGCGTCTTGTCAAAGAATTCAGTTCCGCTACATCTTGCACTTTCGGCGAGCGAATTGAATTTTGCGCGCGTCGCGTTCTTTCGACTCATTCAGAAGGAGCATTTCTCTGACGAATTGAGTCGCCTCGAGGCCAACAACGAGCTGTCGCCGCGATCACCGCTCCTTCGTCTGCTGCCCTTTATTTGCGAAAACGGGCTAATTCGAGTCAGCGGTCGTCTCCAAAATTCTCTGCTGCGCTTCAGCGAGAAACACCCCATAATTTTACCGAGTCGTGAAATTATAGTGCAGCGCCTTGTAGAACACGCTCACTTCGTCACCTTACACGGTGGAATCAAACTGATGCTTAGCTACTTGAATCGATTTTGTTGGATTCTCCACGAGACGCGAGCCGTCCAAAAGGTCTTTCATAGGTGCACAGTATGTGTACGTTTTGCAGGGCGGGCGGCTAACCAGCGCATGGCTCCGTTGCTAAGCTTCCGAGTAACTATACAAAGACCCTTCGCTCACACTGGTGTCGATTTCGCCAGTCCCTTTCCCGTCCGATTTTCTAAAGGACGAGGAGCCAAGTCGGTAAAGGGTTATGTCGCAGTGTTTGTCTGCATGGTAGTCCGCGCCGTTCACCTAGAAGTCGTGTCCGAGCTCACGACCGATGCTTTCCTTGCTGCGTACAGTCGCTTCGCCGCTCGTCGTGGCGTGTGCGTCAACCTCTATTCCGACAACGGAACCACCTTTAGAGGCGCCTCAGCCGAATTAGAGCGCCGTTTTCAGCAATCCTCGCCCGACCTGCAAGAGATTATTGCTCGTCTGGCCCCACGAGGCACTCAGTGGAAGTTTATTCCACCGAGAGCACCACACTTCGATGGATTATAGGAAGCTACAGTTCGCAGTTTTAAATTTCACCTAAAACGCGTTATAGGAGAGAGTACCCTCACCTTCGTGGAGCTAAGTACTCTCTGTTCAAAAATCGAGGCTTGTCTCAACTCGCGTCCCCTCTGTCCATTCAGCTCAGCAGCATTCGACGAAATCGCTCTAACCCCTGCCCACTTCCTCGTAGGCTCGTCACTATTAGCGATACCCGAACCGTTCCATGAGGAAGAGTCGTGTAATAATCTATATAAGCGTTGGCAGCTATTATCGCAAATGAGAGACTCGTTCTGGGCCAGATGGAAGCGTGAGGTGCTTAGTCATTATCAGCAACGCGTCAAATGGGCTAAACGTGAAGCTAACTTAAAAGAAGGCGACGTAGTCTTCATCAAAGATGAACTAACGTCCCCAGGCCAATGGCCTCTAGGTCGTACCGTGACGGTGCATCCGGGTCGTGACGACTTAGTCCGAGTTGCGACGGTTAAAAGTGCGACTTCTGAATTTCGTCGTCCAGTTGTTAAACTTATCAAACTGCCTACTGATCCGGATACTAACGTTTTGAACGTTTTCGCTCAGTATCAAACCTTGTAATCTCTAGTCGCACGGCGGGCGGCACTTCGCCACTAATTTAAACATTTTTTCATCGTCTTGCGTGATCTGATTAGATCTGTTATACTTTAAGCGCTAATACACTTTTGTAATCTTGTTCACAGCCCCCTCATTATGCATCAACATCGTTAATTTTGTTTTATTTCAGTTTAAGGGTATAACGAGAAACCCCATTGTTGATTCTTTATTTTAATAATTGAATTTAAGTTTTTCTGCTAAGCATCATTAGCGGTCTGTAGACATCTCGTAGCGAATTAGACCTTATTGAGTCTTTTGTTGTTCCGTGCGTAACAAGGCGGGCGGTATGTTGAAGCTTTTTGCGTCTTTGCGGAAAGAGCGCTTACCGCGTTTTTTAATTTAAGCGCGCGTGTAGAGTGCGCGACCTGCTACTGTTGCGCGGGGACAAGAAGGGGCCCGTGAGCCCTAATGCTACCGCGAAGAAGAGAGTGCGCTCTCTTCCGTTCCGACCAGCGCACCGACCAGACGCAACTCCGAACGCCGTATTCCGCCTTGGCCCACGCCGCAGCCAGCCCCGATCACCATTCCAGGGGCTTGCGACGCCATCCGTTTGCGGCTGCGATTTTCAGTGTGGAAAAAACTACGCCTAACATTGCAGAATAAAGGCACGTTAATACAAGATTTAGTTGCACCCTTTATTTCGTCCTCTCACTTCCTCCGCATCAGAACGCGGGTCGGTTGTTACCACCCGCTTATCGTTGCTCCGTCACTCTGGTAAGCCTCAGCTTGGCCGTGGCGTCAACATTGACATTACCTTGAGCGTGAATGTACCTAGCTGCTACCGAGGCGCACCGATGATTGTTACGAAACGCACAATTTTGTCCACCGCGCAACAAGTCTTCGATCCGACAACTCTTCAACCTAAACTTTTTCTTGTGAATTTATGGTCACAAAAGTTGGGAAGAAAAAAAAATCGTTCTTTAAATGCAATCAAGCTAGTAGAAATTCCTCGATTCGTCGGGAGTGGTTGGCTCTCTTTACATGCTTTTGGAGATGCAAGCGGTTCAGCTTATGCCGCTGTTGTTTTCGCACGCGTAGAAAACAACGTGCAAGTACATCTGGTGAGTACCCGGTCACGGCTTGCTCCTAAGGGCGCTACGATACCTCGCCTCGAACTTTTAGCCGCTCTCATCGCTGCTTGATTGACCGACGCGGTTATTTAATCTTTGACACGAGGAGTCGAGAATCGTTACTACTGGTTGGAATCAACCACGGTACTTGCGTGGTTAAACAACGAAGCGGTTTTGAGCACTTTCGTTTTAAACCGAGTCAAAGAAATAAATACGTTGACGAAAACCGGTAAGAGGCGATTCGTTCCCGGCGAATTGAATCCGGCCGATTTACTATCACGAGGATGTAGCCCGAAATAGCTACTCGAAAATCAATGGCGGCAAGGCCCGGATTGGTTGTACGGGCATGAGTATTTTTCCAAATATCCATACTGATATAAAAACTGCTCTTGGCTCAGTCAAATTTTTAAATAGCTTCGTCAAACTGCTAGACTTTCTTAATCATTATTCGAACTTATTGAAAAGCCGAGTCAGGAAGTATTTTTATGATTACAAAATAACTTATTAACAAAAATTTAAAGAAAAAAATTTAGTACAAAATAATGGACAAAATAAAAATGCCTTTGAAATGTATAGCTTAAATTTAAACAACTTCTTATCAAACTTAAATAATAACTTTCAATAAGTATATTTAATTGTATGTGGCACAGAATGAAAATTTTTTATCGTTTTTTTTAAAAACAGCTTCAAATTGTTAATTTGTTAAAATGGACATTTCGATGATATTATGAACGCTAAATATACTAACAAACGTGCTATTCCTTAAATAGTGTTGTATATTTTGAGAATACAAAGTGTTTAACCTAATGTATGCTCCAAAAAAATTCTATAATGTATTTGCAGTCTGTAGTAGTTAGGGCCGCTAAATCTATCAGTTATTTAAGAAACACCCATATACAGATAACTTAGATTATCTAATAGATTATCTATGAGATATTACTTATGTAATGTTTAGTAGAAATGAATATATATAAATATTTAGTATAACCTTATACCTTTATTTCTTTAGCACCGTTTTGCGAAACTAGTCTGGAAACTTCTTGTAATTGTGATACTCTATGACTAAAGTCTGTTATCCACTGAATTACTGTGCAACCTCTTGGAACAGTGTATCTTCTCCACCCAGCAGGTAAAATTCCTTTTATTAGTTCTGATAACATTGTTCTATGATAATTAGTCTGTTTTTTCTCTCCCTGAAAAATGGATTTTTAAATAAAACATAATATATTTAAATCTTGAAAATCTATACTTTATAGTGCATTACGATACGCGTGCGTAAAAAGTGATTCGCAACGAGTGTGAGGTTTGTCGCCCGAGAGAAGCGAGGGTGACAATTCACACGAGTTAAGAATCACTTTTTCCACAAGTATCGTACAATATTTTTCCTAAATGCGAGCGCAAAGTGCGATTTTCGAGCGTGCGGAAAATCGCACTTTCCGCACGCAGTTAGGAAAAATTGATAAACATATAAATGAAAAAAAAAGAAGTAGAAATAAAAAAAATGAAAAGAAAAAACCAAATGAGAATATAAAATAAAAAAAAAACCGAGGGATATGTATGGGTCACGGTACCCACGGTAAGAACGAAGTTCTTTAAACTATATGTGTGTGTTTAACACAATTTATCAAGGAACAAGAAGATACCAGACCTATGGAAAGATCGAAGCTCTAGAAGAATAAGTTCTGCACCCATTTAGTTAAGTAAAACAAAATAAAGGAAAAAAAATAAAATGAAAAGAAAAAAAACTAAAAAGGAAGAAAAATAAAGAGTGCAGTACTTACCAATTTCTGTCAACAATCGTCCTGCACTCGTATTTTATTTTTTTTCCTTTTTAGTTTTTTTTTCTTTTCATTTTATTTTTTATTCTTTTTTTTTTGTTTTACTTAACTAAATGTGTGCAAATACGAGTGCAGGACGATTGTTGACAGAAATTGGTCAGTACTGCCATCGTTCTTTATTTTTTTTCCTTTTTAGTTTTTTTTCTTTTCATTTTATTTTTTATTCTTTTTTTTTTGTTTTACTTAACTAAATGGGTGCAGAACTTATTCTTCTAGAGCTCCGTTCTTTCCAGACGTCTGGTGTTTTCTTGTTCCTTGATAAATTGTGTTAAACACAAACCCATAGTTTAATGAACTTCGTTTTTACCGAAGTTCTTTACAAGTTACTTCTTACCGAAGTTTTTTAAAAATATTTATCACCTTATTGATAAATGTAACACTAATACCTAACATGGAAGCAAATACCAACGTTTTCCATAAATGAATTAAGGTAGACGTTTAGTAACACAGCTACGGTAGAGCTCGGTAGCCCAGAGGTAACACGCTTGGCTGCTAACCGAAAGAGCGAGGATTCGATTCCTAGTTGAGGAATCTGTTTTAGGTTACATAAAATCTGACAGTTTTTGAAACCTTTACCCCCCCCCGCCATAAAGAACTTCGTTCTGAAAAAGAAGTAAATAAAAACAGTCACGGGATGGGCTGCAAAAGTAAGATAAAAAAATCGAAGTAAAACAAAAAAAGTTAACTCAAAATTCATAGTTTTACCCCAAATTAAAATTAGGTTTATTTTTTTGGGGTTTATTTTTTGTTCAATATTTTTTTGGTTTTGTTTGACTTATTATTTACTTTAATTTTTTACTTATTTTTATAAAACGACTATCCATCCACTGTTGAAGTTTTTCGAATTACGCTGTTTTATAACTTTTCCGTTTTGGAGCAGGAAAGAGGCATATGCTGTTCCGAGGTGAAAATAAGTGCAAGATCGACAAAGTTTGCGATGGCTAAAACAAATGTGCGCTTTTATGCGATTAACCGCTGCCGCATTACGTAATCAAGTCAGCATGTTGTGTGACACGCATTTTTATTAAATTTAATATTTTAATTAAAATTTTTTTAGAACTTACTAGAAAACTCTACATAAGAAAATATTGGCCGCTTTCCTAAGCCAGCTTCGTGAACAACATACAAGGAGAACACCAGGCCTTCGGGTCATGGATTTTCTCTAAATTTGGTAGGACGGCTTCTTTCTATTTATAATGAAAGAATATTAAATCTAGATCTTAACGCTGCCCCATTTTAAAGATATCAAAGCCTAAAGATTCAAAATTTGACATTGTTTTCCCATATATTTGTATTTGGGAAAACAATGTCATTTGTAACGGGATTGGGATCTTTTCCCGTACAAAGAACTGTTCGTTCGTTCGGACGATGCGCGGTGAATGCTGGGAATGCGGGGAGGAGGAAGGGGAGGGAGATCGGTAGTTGAACACGAGGGAAGCCGGGCAAATCACTTGACACAATTTCAGTTAAATTAAATGTATTTCTTCTCAAGAATAACAAAGCACGACGATCGTCCTGGCCAGCAGCGTACGTGCTGCATAGAGCCAGGCACCGCTGCAGCCGGCAACACGTGCTGGGCTTCCGATTTCCGGGGGGGAGGAAGACTTTATTCACTCGTGGACGCGGCGGCGAGCACTGATATCACTACACAATGCCACTTACTTGATACTAGAGGCCGAAGATGGATGGGGTAGTCGCCCTTACAAGATTATGCCGAAATGGGAAAAGCCAGAAAACTCTAATCAACGCACTGATTTTAACCAACAATGCCACTCAGGCAACGGCTCGGCACGAAGTGCCGGTCTCGCGCGCCCGCTCAAGCTTCGCGAGAGCGGGAGAGAGAGATAGCACTATCAATTAGTATAGGTGCGAGAAAGACGGGAGAAGGGCCAACGCGACAGCGCCGCCCTGCGACCCAGCATTACCGGCTAGTCGCTCTCTTCGGCGCGTCGCATGCGTGAGGAGGGAAGGGGCGTAAGGAGGCCCAATACGCGGGCTCCTTGGTCGCCGTACAGGAGCGAGAGAGAGAGAGAGAGCCAGAGCCGAGCGCGGATATTAAACACTGCCGCGCGCGCCTCGCAGTCCCAAGCTCTCTCCCCCTGCCTCGCGCCTGCCCCGCGCCCACCACTACACGTAAACATCGACGGCCTTGACGTGCGGTGCTTGCCGCTGCTCGGTGATAAGAGGGGATCTGTACGGGGGGGGAGGAAACATTCGGCAAGCGTCGTGCCTGCCTCTGCACAGCACTCAAAACGAGATCTTTTGTGCATGGCAAACGCATTTGCCATGTCACACATTAATCCCCTGTTCGCTCGATTAAAGACTTAAGGCTTGACAATATTTTGGACACATAACTAACATAGAGATGAATGAAGTACATCATTCAATACCTATCGGGACCAGAATATATGTGATAATATTAGTCTCATTTTGTACGAGCCAGGAAAATACGTATTACTTAGTTGCATATATAAATCAACAAATGTAAAAACTATATATTTTCCTGGTTCGCACAAAGTGAGACTGACATTATCACACATATTCTGGTCCAAATAGGTATTGAATGATGTACTTCATTTATATACTATATATTAGTTATGTGTCCAAAATATTGTCAAGGGTTTAGTCAAGCTTCAAGTCTTTCATATAGCGAACAAGGGATTAATGATATATGGGAAAACAACGTTAAATTTTGAATCTTTAGGTATTGATATCTTTAAAATGGGGCAGCGTTAGGATCTAGATTTAATATTCTTTTATTATTATTATTATTATTAAAAAGAAGCCGTCCTACCAAATTTTGAGAAAATCCATGACCCGAAAGCCTGGTGTTCTCCTTGTAAGTTGTTCACGAAGCTGACTTTGCGATAAGCGAGGATCCCCGGTTCCCCGTTCCAGCACCCAAGTCAGGCTCATCCGAGTGACAGACCGAAGGTACTGAGAGGCTGTCAAGGACGAAGAAGTACTTCCGACCCTTCTGCAGAGCAACGGATTCCGGTTCAGCAAGTCTACTTAGTTGCAAAAAAAAACAGATTATCAGGTACGATTTTCACTTCCCCTATCTGATTGCGTTCTTATCGATAATTTTATCTCTCTCTCTCTCTCTCTCCGCCTTATTGTACTTCTCTCCAAGAGTACAATTTGATAGTTTCGCGCCGACTTGTACGACGTAACGTGATTAGAAGGTGCCTCTAGGCGTTCCTGATTATACGATTACCCGTCTGCCTTTCATATATATGGGGAGAATCACGTCAACTGCCCCAGCGTCACCGCTAGCGAGCCTGTGCGAGCGTAAAAGCGCGACTTTGTATGTCGTTGTATTACGTTACAAACATCCATACAAAATTATTAATATAAAGGATTTTTCGTATTTTTTCCTCTATTTTTTCAATGGTACAGCTAAATTTGGCATATTTTTAATCCATAACCTCAAAAAACGCGTGTCGAATTTAAACATGTTATATTAATACATAATTTTGCGAATTTTTTTGAGTATCTAGATCGAAAGATGAGGTTTTTTTAATTTAAAATGACCAATAAAAAAATAGGGGTTTTTCTTTATATTTGTTTTATAATTAGCACAACATACGTTTAAACTCGATACGCGTTTTTTGAGGTTATGGATTAAAAATATGCCAAATTTAGCTGTACCATTGAAAAATAGAAGAAAAAATACGAAAAATCCTTCATATTATTATTATTATTATTATTATTATTATTATTATTATTATTATTATTATTATTATTATTATTATTTTCTTACTCCGTCCCTTTCGGGTTTGGAGGTTACAAAATATAACAAAATACAACTTTTATTCATTTTACATTACAATAATTTTTAACA
>JAPYYQ010003679.1:0-10676 GCA_030522585.1 Anagyrus pseudococci
TATTATTTTATTTAGATAATTATT
Source organism: Anagyrus pseudococci (assembly GCA_030522585.1). Classification (NCBI taxonomy): domain Eukaryota; kingdom Metazoa; phylum Arthropoda; class Insecta; order Hymenoptera; family Encyrtidae; genus Anagyrus; species Anagyrus pseudococci. Next base: position 25 of record JAPYYQ010003679.1, read on the forward strand.
TTTAAAGAAAGCTTGTATTTAGTTTTAAAAAAATTTTGAATTTCGCGGGATTGGATGCCACTTTTGAGACCGCTGCTTGGTCCGGCCAGCGGAGAGCAGTGCTCGTAGATCGTGCGGCAGACTGGGGCCTGCGCAGTAGTGTCGAGCGCTGATTGGCTCTCTGTGAATTAGGCGCGAAACAGTAGAAGCCGCCCGCACGGCCTATTATAAAGGTTTTTTTTCAAGAACACCTATAAAAAGAGGATAGATAAGCATTGAAAAATGCTTTATCAACAAAAAAATAGAATATAAACTAATCCGAAAACCTCAAATAAATTAAACCTTTATTTATTAGTTTTCTGAAAAACAAACATTCATTATAGGCCATGTGGGCGGCTACCGCCACTTGGCGCCTACGTTACGGAGAGCCAATCGGTGCTCGGCTCTACTGCGATCTACGAGCACTGGTGGAGAGACTAAACGGTAGCGCTTTGGATACAGCCTTATGCCTAGTAATCCTGTTATATATATATATATATATATATATATTAAGTAAAGTGTATTACTACCCACTACCTGTACACACACTAATGTAGGTTTTTTTTATCAGAACGTGCCACTGGTGTTGCGTATGATGACTGTAGCTTGTGACGGTGCTCCGTGTCGCTCGGAGAAACTATCTCAACGAGATAATTGACGCGTGCCGCTGCTCACCAAATTCCATCTCAAGGGCGCTGTGATCGGAAAATCGAAAACCGATGACTGGCGCGCGCTAGAGGCACTCCGAAACAGTCAAGCGGCCCGAGGTGATCGATCCAGGAGGAGAAGACCAAAACTAACCAGAGGTCTCCGACGAGAAAGAAGTCACAGCGAGAAGCGCAAAATCTGGGAGTTGGCCGTGACCTTGGCAGTCTCCGGACCTGGACGCACCCGACGGCGAGCAATACCTATCGCCTCTTCAGCAGGGGCCGTATTCCCTTTCTGCGTACAGAGCGACGTACCGACGCGCGGCGACGCAGGCTACGTACGAACGTTGGTGGCAACCAGCGTTGCTTTCTGCGTACAGAGCGACGTATCGACGTGCGGCGACGTAGGCTACGTACGTAACGTTCGTGGCAACAGCGTTGCCAGATCATGCAATGTATATTTTAACTTAAAACTTATCGCATGTGTGTGCGCGCACTGTTAATGTTAACGCTCCGTTTGCAACTCAGAATAAGTAAAATCAATATATAAGTAACTTATGTATATAAAATAAATATTGATATAATCGTTAAGAAATGGATGTAATTTTAAATATTGTAATTGATCTAATAGTAGAAGAAGCGATGCTTCGAGTTCGTCGTTTTAATGAATTACGAATAAAAAGAAAAATATTGAGAGACATGTCCAACCCTTTTACGATTGACGATAATTATTTTATAAAGTATTACAGGTGATAAATCTTCGTAATAAAAAATCTGTCGTGATTAAAAATGAATATAAAAGACGTGAAAAAACTAACAGTAAGTCAGACTACCGGAAGTCGCATTGTTAATCGAATTGTACTTGCAATAAATTCAATAGGTAATATGTTTGTTAAAATGCCTGGAACGGCAGAAGAAAGAGAACGCGTACAAGAAGGGTAAGTACATATAGCGCAATTGTACAGTTATATTACCTTATTGTACCGTACTGATTACTTATAAATTAGTTAAGTTTTAGGAGAACAATACGTATTCCTGGTATCATTGGTCTAGTGGACGGATTTTTAGTTAAATTGAAACGCCCTTCGGTGAATGAAGAGGCGTTTTATAATTATCGGGAGAAGCATAGTATGAATGTGCAAATTGTAAATCGATAATTAAGAAAATTAATATTAATTTTTATTAATTTTTCGTGATTAATTTATTTTGTAATTAAATTGTAGGTAGTAAATTCATTTAACGAAATTTTAAGTATACGAATTGTTCCGGGAAGCAACAATGATCGCCACAATTGGAATTTCAGCTTAGTGAAACAATATTTACAAATGTACGAAATTGTACGACAAGAAGGGCGGTTTTATATTTTAGGTATAAACTTTATATATATATATATATATATAGTAAATTTATTTATGTAACGTCCGTTTTTATTATTGCAATACATTGTTATTTTTCTTAGCGGACTCTGGCTATACTCCTTCCCCAACACTTCTTACGCCAATTTTAAACGCTCCTGCGGGATCTCCGGCTGAAACATATACGCAAGAGCATGTAGGCACACGTTGCCGTGTTGAACAAGTAATAGGAATTTTAAGTGGACGATGGAAAGCTATAAACAAGGCGCGCAAATCATACTACACTCCAGAGAAAACATCTTTAATGATAAATGCATGTGCAATTTTACATAATTTTATCACAAGAGTTGGGTATGTTTTTTTAAAAAGTTGTTGATAAGTCATTGTCAGCATAATTGATTTTTATTTAACGAAAATTGTTTTTTAGCGCGGCCCACCATGAACATTTTCAAAATGTAAATTTACAAAATATACAAGAAAGAAGAGACTTTGCTGCTGGAGTTGCAGAAAGGCAAAGAATCATTAACGAATTGTACAATTAATACTCAATGATTTATCATATTAATACAATTCCCTAAAAAAAAATCAGTACGTTTTAAAATTTTTTGCATATTTTCCGCACTTTTTTCTTTCAGCAATTAATTTTATTCAATTTGTTACGTCTAAGTGGAGAGTTAGGCATTGACATTGCTTTGAAAGGCTAAGCCATATCAATGTTAGCTTCTTCCTTTTTTTTCCTTTCTCCGATTACTCCCGTTCATCATCAGTTTCTACAGGAATATACTTAAGACATTGTAGGCAACTGGATAAGTGTTGTAATGCCGCTTGGCAACGCTCCTCAATCGTGCCTGTAATGGGTGGCGGCTTAAACTTCAGTTGTTCTCAATATTCGTCTTGTAAGCGATGCATCTTGACTGAAAGTAAGATTTGATACTTAGCAAATAAAAAAAAAATTTGCAAGAAAGTTATAAAAGACATACTTTTGTGAAGAGTTAAACATTTCATAGCGGCATTCATTTCTTGTTCCAATTTCTGGTGACTTCTTTCACTCTCAGATATTCCGCCACATTCGCTTTGTACATTGTCTTCGTCACAATGGTCCGGCGTCCGGCAAATTTTGATTTCAATGATCAGTATCAGCCGGTATATAAAGTTCAGCCAACATGAACTGCGTCACAATCTGTACATATTTCTGTTTGGACAAAAGATGGGTACAATTTTTGAAGAGTATGCGGACAGTGCCCTGATTGTGTTTGTAGTCTTCTGAATATTTCTTGTTGCGAGCTACGTGATAAGGAAGCATTGCCACGGGAACGGTACACAGATTTTGGATTTTATCCTATGTCACATCAATCAACTGGTAAAATAAAATTACAAAATATTAATGATTTAAATTTTTTAACAAATTTATATAAAAAGGATGATTCAATTTACTTTCACAGCATATTCCGTTTTTGACCCCTTAGAAACAGCCAGGTAAACAGTACTGTAACTTCTGATTCCTATCTCTTGCTTGAACTCATACTCATCAGTGATGTATGACGGATTAACGTATGTTGGAAAATTGGCGGCTGCATTTTCAGACTGTTTATACTCAGAATAAGCATCGCGATCATTGAGAAGGCAAGGTGCGACAAAACTGAAACCTCGAAATAATTAATGTGCAGTAGCACTGGGTGGTACTCCTGGAACATCTGTAAATCATAGACAATGTGTTAAATTTATCTTAGCTTTCAATTTACGTTTTCTGTTTATTATCTCACCCTTTGGTGTTTTACAGGTAAAATCACTATCAAAATAAAATGCATAATCTTCTGGACTAACAGCAGGTTTAAAAGGTGGTTTCATTACTTTTCTGTACAACTTTTGCGAATCAATATTTTGAAAAAATATGTGACTTTATTTCATCTACACCCTCTGCAAAAATTTAATATAATAAAAACAAAATTTTTAATTTTAAAGTTTTAATTTTAGATTCAAAGAAAATTTGTATTTACTTGATCGTAATCGATTTGCAGGATTCCTTTTGAATAAAACGCGAAGAAGCGCCTGTGCTTCTAGAGATATTTCTTGGGGCATACTAAATTGGACATGAAGAATTTGTTATAGTTTCCTTACGATTAGTACCTTGAAATGGTAGTGCTCCTGCCAACATTTCAAACTGAAATTTCATATAAAAAAATTATTGAAAATTGTACAACTACAGTTTACACAATTGTAAAAGCAATCAAACCATTACTACACGAAAACTCCACCACTCAGAATGAATAAGTTTCAGTATCATCCAACGGTTGTTTACTTAATCCAAAGTCTGTAAAGGCTATGTGACAAATATTTTATATACGATGTATAATCGATTAATTTAACTGAAAGTGAAACTGTAGACTGTAATTTCATTTTCAAACAGTTGTCAGTTTGTTAGAGATCAACCGAAGATTAAAAGTTGGCACTGGTTTTAAATTAATATCTTATAGCACCCCTAAAATTAATAATAAAAATTATTCAAAAAATCAATTTATTATAAATTATCTGCACTTTTAGAACTTACTTGATTATATTTGCAGATTTATTAACGCTTCTTTAAGTATGAATTTTTTAAATTTCTTGTAAGCTTTATCTAAATTATCATTAACTACAAGGAGATCAAAATTACCTGGGGTGTTGCCTAATGTAAAAATTGTATATAATTGAGTACTTATTAGAGTATATAAATTATAAATTAGGTTTTAATATTTTATACAAACTAAATTCAATTTCAGCTTTTGCATGACTTATTCATCTTTGCAATGGATCAATTGTTTCAGTATTTCTTGCAACTAAACGTTTTTCCAAATCCTCAATTGATAGAGGTTTAATAAAAATATATAAGGGATTTAGTGAACTTTTCTTTATTTGCTTAACACCCTCCTTTTCTATATCCAATACACAAATTTTTCCAGCATTTTGAATGTCTTTATCTGTTTTTTTACTGGAACAAAGTTAATGAAAGACATGTTAACTAGATACAAAAATTATATTAATAAAAATGAGTATAAATTTTAAATATCAGTTATATATCAATTACCTTGTCCCATTTAAATTATTACTGAATGTAGCTGATTCTATAAATTCTCCTCGTTAAATTTGTTTTTGCATATTTTTATTTAGTTGTAAAATGATGTTTTCCATCTTCTTCTCTGGATCTTGGCTGTCTTGTGGTATAAGACACGGAAAAACCAAATTTTTCAGCAAATTCTTTAAACAAAAGTTTTATCAAAGTACTTTTGCCACTTCCAGAATGACCACACAATACACTTGGGCAGAAAACTTTTTTGAGCATCTTGGCAAGTCTACAAATAAAAGCAGAGTGATTATATTTTCTTTGAACTCAATAATCAAAATTACAGAAAAACAAGAAATTATTTGATAGGTATTAGATGAGAGATAAAAAGTAAAATAGCCTATGTATTCAATCGTACCTATTCTGAGTGCTTTACAACACAATGACAGTTGTTCATTTATAAGGAATTGCATTTGAAGAGTATGCAGACAGTGCCTTGATTGCGTTTGTAGTCCTCTGAGTATTTCATGTAACTTATAACTAACTAAAAATTGCACATTACAAATAAAATTAGTAAAGTATAGTGATTTTAAATTATAAACTGATAAAGCAACAAACCTTTGAATAACCAATTCGTATGCCCTGGTTTTGTTACATTACTTTTCAAAAACCTCAAAATGTTTTGAACTAAATCTCTTATAACTTTTTGGCCGAACTAGGAAGATCTTCTGTTTTAATGAATTATTATTCTTCAGCTATTTTATACAAATAATAGCACATGAATACTTCTCATATATTACTCATCAAATTATCAAATCAATAGTCTATACCAGTCAAAACAATAGGCTCAGAAGCATCCCGTAACCTCAAACTTGTACTAAATATACAAGAAAGCAGAAAATTTTCTGCTGAAGTTGCAGATAGTTAAGAATCATTAATGAACTGTACAATTAATTGTTAATTATTAATCATATCAATACATTTCAAAGCAGTGTCTTTCACCATCTAGTATTAATAACGATGTACCAAGTATGTCAAAACCTACTTTTTGGTTTTGTTAGAAACATTATAAATAGAGTGTAGCGTCTGGTTAATTTAGCAAACAGCATTATGAAAAGAATTGTTTTATAAAAACTTTAATTTTACATCAAAAGTGAACATAATACAAAAAAAGGTTGATACATGAAAGATGTACAAAAACGCATACATGCGAATAAAATACAAGCGTGAAAATATATTAAGTTGAAATGAAAACATTATTTTGATTATTGAGTGTTTTAAATTAAAAGATGTGTAACGTTGAATGTAAATGCAATCATATGCACATGCAAATGAGGTTCAATCAAGCCTTACAAAAATATAAAATTTGAAAATTCATATAGAAAATAATCTTTAAAAAATATAAATATTTACTCTGAATCCAAATCCATTAGATCATATTCTTCTTTCTCACTATCTTCTTCTACTTCTTTTTTCAAACCAAGGGCGATTAAGTACTGTTCACTTTCCAGTAAGTACTCCAATTCACCATCTTCATTACTCTCTTGTATTAAGCCTGCAACATCGGTGTAATCAGCTTTTTTTTCAGGAATTTAATCAACAGAAGCATCATCAACTGTTTTTTTTCCTCTACGAGTACTGTTTCACTTCTTAATAGACCAGGTAAGTCTTTCAGAGTACTTCTCCATCCGTCAATGATGTTTTTTGTCTGCACAGTCAATTCTTCTCTTATCGTACTTTTTATTTCAGTGACTATCCTTCCAACCGCTTCTTTCAATTCATCAACGATTTTGCTTCTGTTTAGTGTTCCTAAAATACGGTAATTTATTTATTAAAAATATTTTGAAATAAAACATGAAATAAATAATTAATTAAAACAAACCTTTTTGTAAAATACATTTCGAGCCAACACTCTCGACATGAGAAAATCCTCTTGATGTACACGGTGCAGCTTTATTGTTGAAGGATGAAGAAACAGCAGGTTGCTGTTTTTCTGAAGCTTGAGGAAGGTCTTCCTTGGTTAAATCAACCAAATTACTTGGTTCTTCTTTGACCAAGCGTGGTCTTTTTATATTAACTACTGACGATACGTCTATCTCGCAAATCTGCACTATTCTAGCGTAATGCTTAGGGAGAGGCTGCTCGTTCGTTCCATAAATTAATTCTTTGTAGCGTCTCCTGGCAGCATTGACGAGAGACGACCATGTCTGAAAAAAAGAAAATTAATTAAATATTTAATGAGATTAAAGATTTCTTTTTTAATATTTATTTTAATTAAATTATTACAACAGATCTTACCTTTGGCCAACTGTCTTTCTGACAACTTCCCAAGGCATTCAATTTATTAGTTAATACGATCCAGTGAGGGGAAGGATCAGGTTCTAATCCTCTGGCCAACTTTGGATTTTTTCCATGTAATCGATCAATGCTTTTAACTGGCATTGGTTTGGTTTTTGAAGTTTTCCTGAAGACCTGTAACCATTATAAACAGATGATCATATTTTTGAACTATATCATAAAAATGATAGCACATGACTACTTCTCGTACATGGCACGTCAAATTATCAAGTAAATAGTCGATATTATTCAAAACAATAATATGCTTAGAAACATCCCGTAATCTCAAACTTATAGCAAATATATAACAAAGTAGAGACTTTTCCATTACATGACCATTACATGAAAATTGTTATCTCAAACTTATACCAAATATACAACAAGAAAATCATTAGAATATACAAATTTAATTAGAAATACGAATATTTGTTTTCTATTTTTTTACGCGAGTACTTTAAAAGTTTTATTAAAAAAGAGAAAATCATTTAAACAGTTTCCCACGACCCCCAACAATTTTTCCCACATGTCTGGATAACCTATACTTAGACACGTGGTTCATTAACATTTTCCATAAAATAAATCTTTATCTGTTCTACTTCATTTTAATGAATATTTTGTTTTACTTACTGCGCCATTCCAATAAGTCCCCAAAGTTGCAAAAGTAAAAAATTGGCGATGTACCGACTTTGACTTGTGTACGTCCTATCGGTCCGAGAGCAGCAGCAAAAATGGCCGAGTTTAAGAACATTTTCGAGCGCCGCTGTAGCGACACTCTCCCCCCTCAACCCCACTCCAACTCCCCCGTAGGAACGCAAAGTAGTATTGTGGCCGTCACAATTCTACTTTTGACTCCCTACCGTACATTTAACGACTACACATTGTAAATAAAAATACGTAAATAAATATATACAAACCCTTCACTTAAACCAAGCTCAGGAATAATATTAAATCCAATTCCGAATTTTCCATAAATATTCGAAATTCTTTGAAGAAAGAAAACTATAAATAAAGATAGTAGAGAAAGAGAAAAGAAGTAGTTATTAAAGAAATAGCCATAGAACAGTGGGTGGGCGGCATTTTAAAATACAATTCAGAACGATAACGGAAGAGGAATGAAAATTAAAAGAAAAATAAAAAATTACAAAGTACGAGAAGAAAAGTAACATAGAAACAGAAGAAATGAAGTCAAGAAACACGAAAAAGAGAAAAGAGCCAGGGAAGGATGAAATACCTGATGTAGCGTTGATACACGGCATGGAAAAATTGGGAAAAGATGTACATGAGATAATAAACAAGATATGGAAAGGTAAGTCAAGTACTGAAAGAATGGAATTGTAGAGTAGCAACACCGTTACACAAAAAGGGAGAACAAGAAAATGTGAAAAATTATAGAGGGATTACGTTAGTGGATACAGCATATAAAATATACGCTGAAATATTAAGAAATAAATTTAAGGATGAAATAAAAAAGAACAAAAGTGCTAGAAGACACACAAACAGGATATAAAAAAAGTAAACGATAGATGCAGTTTACATGGTCAAAAGAGCAGTGGAATAAGAGATTAAAAAGTAGAAAGCAAAATCATACATACTGTTTGCAGATATGGTCGGAGCATTTAATAAGATAAGGAGAAACAGCGTACGATTAGCAATGAGTAAAGAGGGGATAGTTAAGCAGCCGAAAGAACGAATAAAGGAGTTGTATGAGGGAACAGCATTTAAAATAAAAGCAAACAACAAATCATCTGAAAATTTGCATGCAAAGGAAGGAGTAAGACAAGGCTGTCCTTCAAGTACAGTCCTATTTAATTTAGCCTTCACGAGTCTGGAAAAAGAAATATAAAAGTATACGTGAATGACCTAGCGTTTTTAGAAGGAAATGAAATAAGACTAAAATAGGATTAAACCTAAAGACGGAAAAGACAAAAAGTTATGATTTGCAAAAAAGTAGGAGAAAGAAGTAACGGCAAGCGTATTAATGGAAAGGTAAACAAATAGAAATAGTCAAAAAATGTAATTACCTAGACTACATGAAAATTTACGGAGAAGACGTACTATAAGTCGAGAATTTAGTAAGAAAAGCAAATGTCGTAATAGGAAAGGTTTGGAGTATAGCAGATAGAACATGCAAAGAGAACTGAAAAACGAGAATGATGTGCATAGATTTCAGAGTAGTCAACAAACTAACCCAAATGGACGCTTACCCTATTCCATATATAGAAGTGATTTTGGAAAAGCTTAGAAACACGAAGTACATCTCTACAATAGATTTACGAGCGGTATATCATCAGATAGAGTTTAATAAAAAATCCTGGGAAATAACAGCATTTACTGTACCGGGAAAAGATCTTTGGCGGAATAAGCAGTTGCCAATGGGACTGACAATCGTGGGTGCAACTATGTAGAGGTTATTGGAAAAGTTAATAGGCGAGTTAAAGCCGTATGCATATAATTATTAAGATGGCATAGTTGTGGCCACACAAACGTTTGAGGAACATGTAAAACTTCTTAGAAAATTAAATAATAAAGGAAAACGAGCAGGCTTAACAATTAATTGGGAAAAATTCGTGTTTTTAAGTAGAGAAGTAAAATTCCTAGGATTGATTGTAAGTAAAAACGAGGAAGGAATAGACCCAGACAAGTCGGCAGCGGTAAAAGAGTATTCGCAACCTACAACACTGCAGCAATTGCGTAGGTTTTTAGGAATGGTCTCCTGGTTCACGCGGTTTATAAAGGATTTCGCGAAGGTCGTAGAATCTATAAAAAAGCTCACGCGTAAGGATGCCAAGTTTGATTGACAAGAGGCGCAATAGCTAGCTTTTCAATATTGCATTTGCCAAACCCAAATGATGAATTTTGTGTCCAGACGGGTGCAAGTGATAGGGTTATTGGCGCGGTCTTAACCATAGACATATGAGAGATAGACTGGGCGCCCCTATGCTTTCAGTTGAAGCTTGGGCTGAGAGAGAAAGAAAATGTTTGGGGTGGCTTCTTTCTCTCTCTAGCAGGGCCGCTGATTGGTCGTTACCACCGACCCCCGCTCTCCCCGCAGACGTCAATAGCAAGCGCATGCCTAATTGCATGTGTTTTAGACATAATAATTCTCATAAATTAATCAGACAAACACTATAATAATGCTTACGCTGATTGTTATCGAGCAAGCCCCCCCCCCCGGGGCACAACTTAAATATAAGTTTATGTTATATGTTGGTAGAATCCTTGATAGCCAAGGTGGCTAATGCTCATGACTTATTT
>JAPYYQ010003680.1:0-17500 GCA_030522585.1 Anagyrus pseudococci
TTAGTATTTTAACAATAGCTACGTGTATTTCTCGCACATCGATTATAATTAATTTAAAACGATATAACAATTTGCTTAGCCAATTATCAGATATTATTTAAATAAGGCGCGAGACGGGGAGGGGGGATATACGTGAATTACTTACCGGCATAGTTTGGCTACCGTGCAAAGAGTTGATCGCAGCTTGTGCTTCCTGATGCGTCGAGAATTTAATGAATGCGCAACCTGGAATCAGATGAAATAAAGGAGATTATTAGGAAGGTTTGTGATACATTGATAAACTATCGATTTTAAATTTTCATATATTTTTGGTGAAATGTTAAGTTTTTCTCTTTTCCGGACAGCTGCGTCAAACTCCGGAAGGACAAAAATATCAGTTTTAGTCAAGCTCGCTGATAATTGTACATTTATCAGTAACGCCGTGAAAGGCGAGTCAGTAGCATAAATCCCTAGGCATAAGAAAGCGAGACAAATACAGTAAGGGTAGTTTCAGAAAGATAGACGAGAAGGAGAGAGAGAGAGAGAGAGAGAGAGAGAGAGAGAGAGAGAGAGAGAGAGGAGACTGGTCTGCTATTAAAGGAGTTTCTGCGACTGGCGCTGGTCGACGATTAATAGCGAGAAAGGGAGGAAGGCCCCGCGAAAGCTTATCGCGAAGACAAAGGGACGCGCGGCAGACGCGCTTCGGCTTTAATAAAAGATGCTGGAGCGATGACGGGGTGGGGGTAAGAGGAGAGAAAAAAGTAGCTATAGTGGGTTTCATTAATCTTGCGAGTAGCGCGGGATGCACGCGCGCCGGGAAATGAATATTTCATGGAGCCCCTTCGCTGACGTGGTCGCTCGCTAAGCTACCCAGAGCGCGTTACTAATAGCCTGGATGTACTTAGGTAATACACCATCACCGATTCTTCAGCTGAGAGGCTGGTCTTTATTTTTTTTGGCCCGACTTCTTTTTCCCTTGGTTTGTTAAGAATCTAGGCTTGGGCTTAATTAGTATGATAGCTTTGGATCGGTTGCTTTGCAATTGGGTCAGGAAGGTGTATTGGAGTGTAAGTAGTTTGTTTTTTTATTTTTCTTTCTTTTTTTTTTATTTTCTTGACGAATGATCGAAAGGAACTTTGTATTTATCTGATTCTTTTGGAGGTACAAGCGAGTAGCGACATCGAGCTGGCAAAGGCACGTGGATCGGTTTCGAATGCATTCTTTTAACTTTGAAAACGTTTCGGCTTTCTTTCCTTGCTTCAACTTTTTTAATTGACAGGATACAACGCAAAAAAAAACTCGCGTGCACTTCAGAAGTTTGTTTGTCGTCTAGACTTTTGATCCTCGAAACTCTTAAAAGTCCAATTGAAAGGCTTTTATTGCGAGACAGACATCTGATTAAAAAAAAGTGTGTTACTCTAAGTGTTGTTGTTTTTTTGGAAGATGGGATTAAAACGCTTAGCAACAAATATTACTTTATTTTTTAAAAGAAAATTTCAATCGACTTGTGATACTTAAAAAAAATCTGCATCTTAAAATCGAACTTAATCAGCTCGAAAGGTTAAAACTTCAGGGTACTTTGTTCGTGACCAAGCGAACGGGGATCTCGTTCGAAAAAAGTAAGAAAGGAAAAAAAGGAGGGGCTAAGGGAACGAGTTCGTTGTAATTCATGCAAATCGCGCCTTGAAAAGGCAATTAGAAAGTTTACAATTCCTTCCAAATTGAGCCGCGCTTGGGCAGTGAGAGAGAGAGAGAGAGAGAGGCTCGTCCTGCAGTGACCCCTTACTAGCCCCTGGACGCCCCTCGGCCAGCCTAGGCTATTTACCATAGAAATTAGACTGATATACATTGCAAAATCGGCAGTAAGTGGTCAGAGACGCGCGAGCGTGGACGAGAGAAAGAGAGCGGTAGGATGGGAGAGTGAGAGAGAGAGGCTAAGTGAAGAAACGTGTCGGGCGCGTTGTCAGTGTCAATTTCATTCATGAAAAGGAGCTCCGGCGAGCGACGCGCGCGCACGGACGTCGGCCCCGAGGAAAATCTTGTTAGCGCTTCCTTTGCATAAGCAAGTCATTTCTCTTCCTTCGAGCTCCCAGCCAGATGCGCGACTCTGGGAAAGGACGGATGAGCAGTAGCAGCACGAAGAAATAGAGAGAGAAAGAAAGGGAAAGGAGAGAAAGGGAATGGAAGCTCGCGATTGCGACAGTCCTCTCTCTCCCTCTCTCTTTTGGAGGCAATATTCGATTCATGAATTAACGATGAAAAATGCGTTTTCCTTTTCTCTCAAAAAGCAAATGCTGCACTGCTGGTCTCTCCCTCTTTTTCTCTCGCCTCAGACGAAAGATTTATGCCGAGATTATTCGAGATCAAAGAGGTCGCTTCATTACAGCCGATTCAATTTCATTGTGCACGCGAGAGAGAGAGAGAGAGAGAGAGAGAGAGAGAGAGAGAGAGAGAGAGAGAGCGAGCGAGCGAGGGTCCCGGTGATAAAGAGAGTGAGCTGCGATCCGACGCTAACGAGCCCCAACTTTTCAGCCGAGCGACGCGCGCGAAAAAATGAAGAAAGCCAATTGATGCGGAGTAATCGGGATGGATAAACGCCGCTGCTTTAATTGCGAGATAAGAAGGATGAGGAGAGGAAGTATAAACTTACGATGTAGAAATCGAAAGCTTTAGATAGGGTTGGCGGGAGGGGAGGAAGTTGGACTAGACGCGGAGCGATGTTTGCTGGAAGAGCCGGCGACGACGACAAACACACCGCCCGCACTTTGCCGCTCTCCTCGAGGTCTTTTTCTCGCCAGCCCTTGCTTGCCACCACTAGCTTCCCTCGCCCTGCCACCACCGCACATCACCACCACCAACATTCTCCCCTTCCTTTCTTTGACTCTGACCGATCGATATGGACGCGGCCGAGGGAGAGAGACTTTCCATTCGTATATTTGATTGCTCGGCAAACATGTCCGAGTTTATCGGACGACTGTTCGGCCCCGTTGGCTTTGAGAGGCTCTAGCGCGCCAGCCTGACGGAGAAAGAGTCAGGGCGTAAGGGGGAGGCCAAAGGCCTCGAGTGTTCAACTCGACGCGTATCTGCGGTTACCCTGGGAATAACGTTGCCTCTCTCACTCTCTCACTCCCGCTGTCTTTTTCTAGTTTACTTTTCTTTCGTTTCGAGAAGATTTCAACAGTGTTGCTTGGTATTTCGGAATGCTTCTCAGGATCGGCGGCCTGATTGGAATGTAAATTGTGCCTGGATACCTGCCTGGGGGAGAACAGAATGAGATTGATTATAATTTACGAGAAATTTCTTTCGTAAATTTAAAAACGCCTGGATACGTTGGAGTAAAGAAGAGCGGAGGGTGAATGGAAATTTTAAGAGATTTTCAATTTTTAGCAGGAACAATCATTGAATTCGAACGAAAGCGAACACAGCCGGCCGAGCTGTAAAATTCCAGTTGGCGAAAGTCAGGGCTTGAGGAGGAAAAAGCCAAAGGAGAATTCCGTGGAGAAAACGATCGGGACAGGTGGAGTAGGAGTCAAGGGGAGCGTCTTACTTTTATACAACGGCCATTAAGGGCTTGCGTCGTAAAAAGGTCGATTTTACGATCGCGATTGGGATGTCGAGCAGGTAAGAGTTTGATGGCTGTAACGTTGATGCAAAACGAGAGGCTTCGAGATGTTTGGGAGTTTGCTTTTTCTTTTTGTTTTTTTGGGGGTGCCCAGAGGATGAATATTTCGTAAATCATCCGAAGCGCATTCCTCGTTTGCTAGAAAAAAGGAAAGAAAAGCGGATACCCAAAAAATCTCCGGGTATACCGTCCATCAAACATCCATAGCGAGAGGATTAGAAACGCTGACAAAGTTACGGTGCAGCCTTTCACTTTTTTCTCCCGAGAACCGTACGCGACAGCAAGAGTCAAGCCGAGGCATATGTAAAAACAAAGGGTAGAGGGGGAGGGGGGTTGGAGGTAGGGAAAAGAGAAGATAAAAAAGGCGGAGAGAGGATACACGCCATGTAGATGCGAATGAGAAAAAGAGAAGAATATGGAATAGGAGGCTCGACTTTGATCCAGGCGTCCGCTCTTGGTTCTTTTCTGCCAACAGTGGGAGGACTAGGTGAAAAATGAAGGAGCAAGTTTTTTGCTCGGACGTCTTGGCGGCGTTTCGATTTTTGCATGCCGAGGGCAGGGCGCAGCGGGATATAAGCTTCTCGCGTGATAAAGAGGCTGGCGTGTTTAGCCGGAATAATGTATAAGTCGCTGGCGGATGGGTTTTTAAATTGGAGCTGATGTTGTGCTTCCAATTTTCCAGGTAGATTGAAGAAGAGCCGGCTGTTTACTTTCGGGGCTGCTACTGCTCGAGAGAGAGAGAGAGAGAGAGAGAGAGAGAGCTGTGTTTTGCATAAATACAACGGCCGGATGATTCTAAAATTGAAATTCTTCATCTTCATAATCTCAAGGCTAATATTTTCCTCCCTGTTTTATAAATATCTGCCTTATGCGCGTGGGACGTGGGAGGGAGATTATGCCAGCGGCTGGAATAATAAGCCGTGTCAGTGGTAGAGAAGCGAGTCTAGTCAGACGCGCAGGAGAGCTCAATGACCCCGGTATTCCTAGGCGTCATTGAGATCTTCTTTAAATGTCGGATACTAAACTGGCAAGCCAAGCCAAGTATTAAAATTACGCAGTTTCCTCGTGCTCGAGAAATTTGCTTGGGATAGCAATTTTTTGTACTTTCTTCTTTTCGTCGGTTCGGCAAAGCAAGTTCGGTAAGCCGGCTGCGAGACGAGATTCGCAATAATTTCGGAGCTTCGGACACTGCTAAGATTAATGGTCGTCGCTCTCTTATCGCGGGGACTCTATCTTTGTTGCTTTGAGCATCTCCTGAATAGTGTATAGCTCCCGGAGACAGGGATGGATTTGTCTCGGTCTTGTGCCTCTTTCTTGCTACAGCGTTTCAACAGGCTTGCCCCCTCCTCCCCTTTCGTGAACCGCGCTAAAGGCGACTTTGAAAACGACAGCTCTTGCAGTTTCCTTTCGGAATTTTTAATTCGCGCTTTCCAGCGAATGTCTGAGCAAAACGGCTTGTACCACTTGAAATCAGTTTTTCCCAAAAAATACATGTATAGAAAGAGCGCGCATCGCCGAGGCTGTTTACCTTATTCGCCGAGGAAGTCGAGCGCGTAGTCGCGACTCAGGCCCTCAGCTTGAATTACCAAAACTCCTCGATTGTTCCCCGGGCCAAGAGGCTTGGCTGCCTCTTGCCTCTTGCCAAAGTCCGTGCAGTATGCGCCGACGATATGACATTCGCAGGAATGAAAGAGAGACGAGATGAACGAGCAGTGGGAGGAGGCGAAATTATACGCGCCACTCGCTCAGCGTCATTGCGCGTCCGATATTGATCGGGGAAAGGCCGAGGGCGGCGAGGGCGGTAAAGCGGGCGGGGACGGCCGATACATAGATGTACGCGGGGGGTGGCGAGGGCGCAAGCTTTGCCCGCGGCCGGCGGCGATGCATTTATGCGGCGCGTCGCCGCTCTTCCTCGGCCCCGGGGGCTGGCATGGACGCCGGCATGGACGCCGGCATGGACGCCGGCGCTGGCCCCCCTCGGGCTCCTTCTTCCTGCCAGCCAGCAGCCCCGGAGTTTTCCCTTTGATCGAGAGACGGATGGGGATATGGAGCTCTCGAGGTCTCGCTGCGGTCGCGCTGCAGCACGATCTGCGTAGGCCGTGTAAAGCGCACGTTCCGGGACGATCGCTATCCGACGAGCTTGGAATGTTTTGTCGATACTTGATTTTTTCTATCGAGCAAATTGAAGAGCAAGTATCTCGATGGCTAGTCGAAGAGGAAAAGGAGTTTGGCCCTTCGGCTGCGTTCGCTACTGGTAAAAATGCCGAATGAAGAGAGGCAGAGAGGGAGGTAGAGAGGAGCTTCCTTAACAAACATAAACTCGCTTCTTCGCGGGTCAGCGAGGCTCGAGGCGGAAATTGAAGAAATTCGAAGCTGCGGCTCTGGTGAGAGCTGGCTCTCCCCCACCTCTCCCCCACCTCTCCCCCACCTCTCCCCCACCTCTCCCCACCTCGCCCCACCTCTCCCCACCTTTCCCCACCTTTCCCTCTTTCTTCTCTCGAGCGAGTCCTCTCATGGGAGCAGCCGGGATCCGGGGAATAGAGTCTTGAGAGCAAGCCAAGGAAAGCTTTTACTATCGCGGAGAGTGTAATGCCAAAAGGACGCGTACGCCTCGGCAGCACCGGCACCTCAGCAAAACAGATCCATCTTCCAGAAAGATTCCTTAATGCTATCCAATTGTGCGATAGCAATAGAGCTGCATTAGCGAGCGTTGCTGAATAAACAAGGTTGAAAAAAAAGAAGACTACGTAGCCGAATGCTCGCTCGGCTTTTCCAAGGCAGGATATCAGGCAATTCTCTGGGCCCCGGGAAATATATCTTTGGCCGGGCGTTTCGTCAGCAACCATCTGAGCTTTCCCGGAGCTTGCGTGCCAAATGAGCGTCCTTTTTACCGCGTCCCACCTCGACAAATTCCATGCGCCTCTCTTGGACGCGTCCCTCGAGAGATTGCACCACTCCCCCCTCTTTCTTTCGCCGCAATCACTTAAAGCTTCGCGTGGATTCGAAAAGGACGTCGAGCGCGTTTCGATGAAATAGTCGGCCGCGCATTGCGCCTCTCTACCTATTCTCATACCCTCCTCCTCCCCTTCCCATGTGGCTCTTCGATCTTCCTTCGGCTTCTTCGTTATTTCCGAGGACGATTACGAAAATGAGACGGGGAGTGTGGAAATTGCACCATCTATTCGAAGCCTCTCTCTCTCTCTCTCTCTCTTACTTTCTCCTTTCAAAGCAGCAAAAGAAATAAGAAAAATCTTTTCATTATTATTACGAGCAAGCTCGCTTGAGCTTATTCGGAAAATTTCTTAAACTTGAGAACAATAACGAGATGAAAGGAATGGAAAAGGGCGAGAAAACAATTTTCTAAGCGTATTTCACAGAGTCAATCCTCAGACGTACTTTTTCTTGCTAGAGAGAGAGAGAGAGAGAGGGAGAGAGAGAGAGAGAGAGAGAGAGAGAGAGAGAGAGAGAGAGAGAGAGAGAGAGAGAGAATTTTGATAACTTGAAACGAAAACTGTCAGAGTCCGGAACGAGGGGGAGTGGCGAGTGGGGGTTAAACTGCTGCGGGATAGCTCGACACCTTGGGCCATTAGTGACAATAAACACATCCGAGAAGCAAGCCTTTCCCTCTCTCTCCCCTTGCCCTCCTATGCTTTCTCAACGGCTTGAGTCAGCGGCAGGCCAAGCTGGCTAGAGAAGTGGAGTTTTCGCGAGAGAAACCAAGGGAGGACTTAAAAAGAAGTGGGGAAGGAGGCATTGGAAAAGTCTCTTGGACTCGACAAATTCACGGGCTAATTAAATTAAGAGCCGTGGGCCTGAGGAGAAGAGTGTCACCCTGGAGTGGCGGTTTCTTTGAGCTTCTCATTTATTTAATTAAATTTCGAGCCCCCTCCTAATTATCGCACTCTATGCGCGAACGGGGGAAAAAGACGGAAAAAGGCGAGAATGGCCGAGCGGAAGTTTGCGTACTTGGGTTTGATTTTCTTAAACGGTTAGCGTCCCAGTGTATTTGTTGAGTCTCCAGTTTTCTATTATGGTCAAAAGAACTGTTTTCTTTTTTTTCTAATTTAGTTCGTAAAACGTGACGATCGCGCGTATATCACGAGGAAAAAGCGTCTTGTTTATCTCGGAAAGTATTTATTAAATGCAGATTTTCTTATCTAAAGCACTGAGAAATTACGACTTTTTCTTTCATACAGATATATGTATAAACATACTTAAGTCTCACGAGTTGTTGGCTGGCAGATAAAAAAAGAATTATCGCTTGAATTTGAAATGAAATTAGTTGAATTTAGATCGACAATTAGCCCGAGAAAAAAGAAAAAAAGGGACTCTTGATTCTTATCCTTGCTTTCAAAGTTTTACCAGCCTGCCTCTATTCCCTCCTCTTATTAAATAATGTGATCTTTGTAACAGCCTTTTTTCTCTCTCTCTCTCTCTCTCTCTCTCTCTCTCTCTTTTCCAATAAGAATCCCATCGTTAATAAACTTTATCAATTCCTATGAAAAAAAAATATCCTTATATACTTATTGTAACTTTTTCAAAACGACCCGGCCGACTGTTCCGTTCCGTTTCAAAGTCAAAGGCCCGTCGGTCGACGTGCGTGCCGGTGAGCATTAAGAAACTTTTCAGATGACTTTCCGTCGATTTTATCCGCCCGAGCAATAACAAATACGCTCCAGACCAAGTTTTCTCTTTTTTCTTCCCCTCTTACTCTCCATAAATTAATTCCAACCCCGATTACTCTCTCGCTAAAAATACAACTCTTGTTCTCGCCCTCACTCTCTCTTCCATTCTGATTTGTTAAAACAAAAAAAAACGATTGTTTAAAAACAACAACAACAACAACAACAAATGAAATCGCTAGCCCTCGAGAATGCCTTTTAATATTTGCATTTGCCTCTCCCCCCTCGAGTGCTTGACGTCAGCTGCAGCGTCACTTAATTTTGACGATTGCAACTTTCTCGGCGGAAAGGCTCATTTTTCCTCTGCCATAGCCTTGGCCTCCCTTGCGATTAACGCGCGTAACTCCTGCCCCTCTCTCTCTCTCTCTCTCTCTCTCTCCCCTATCCCCGAAAATCGAATTCCCGATTCTCATTACAGTCGGTTGGGGTAGGAGGAGTAGGGTGGCCTCGCCGAAACTCATTACCCGCGAGAAGGCCCGTTACTTATGCCGTTTACCCATGGGCAACCTTTTCTCCCTTGAGGAGCGCAGAGAGGGGGAGCTTGTGTCTTGGTCGTGATAAAGTCAGGGGTGATTGTGATAAAGAAAGGATGTTGCGGCTGCGCTTAATTCCTCGCAACTTGTACCACTGGATTTTTTTCTTTCTCCGAATAAAAGTTCTGCTAGAGTGTCGTGAAAAATATTGGAAATTCCAAGTACGATACCTTGGTGTCTCGGCTAAGTGGCTCGCGCCGGGTTACTTATGGATCAATAGCGATTTTGGCTCTTTATTGAAATTACACTTGTAGCCAGTCTCACACGCATGGCCGCGCAATTGTGGCTGTTTCTATCTCTAGAACGACGAGATCTAACGACGAGACGTGTTGGAAAGTTGTAATCGTCGCACACAGGCAGCCATATATGTATATAATAGATACGAATCAATATTTTAACAATGACGCAGTTCGCTTCTCTCCGAATCTCAAAGGCTTTTGAGAAAGCAAGGGGCAAGCTTTAGGTAAGAG
Organism: Anagyrus pseudococci; assembly: GCA_030522585.1. Lineage (NCBI taxonomy): Eukaryota > Metazoa > Arthropoda > Insecta > Hymenoptera > Encyrtidae > Anagyrus > Anagyrus pseudococci. The sequence goes on from JAPYYQ010003680.1 coordinate 9,287, forward strand.
AAAAAAGAGGATTTTCAGTCTCGCAGATTTTGAGCGAGAAAAAAGTCACTTGTTATTTTGCTATAGAAAAAGAAACAAACAAACAAACAGGCGTTGCGCCCGTCGTAGCGCAAATGCTACGGAGAAAGAGAGAGCTCGTCGACTGTGTGTCTGGGTGTGTGTATGAGGCTGTACGTTTTCGATGCGACTGAATTTCTGCCCCTTCCTTGCGTGTTTACGAAGAGCGAGTGCGTGGCATTGCTATTTCCCAGCCGGACGTTGTGTGTGTGTGTGTGCGTGTGTTTTTTGTTTTGCACCGGGCCAGCCTCTATTTTTCTAAAATTCCAATCGGCCAACAACAGCAGCCTCAAGCGTTGACACAGACGTGTGTATGTGTACGTGAAATTTGTAAAAGAGAGGACAATGGGGTTCGCGGGTAGCCTCCCTTTGCTCGGTGAGTGCGCAAACAAGAGCCGCAGTTTCGCGCCTATGCCTCCGTCTCTCTCTCTCTCTCTCTCTCTCTCTCTCTCTCTCTCTCTCTCTCTCTCTCTTTCGATCGGCGTTTTGCGCTTTTGGCGACTACAACCCTGTTATTGGTGATTGTTCGATATGCGCTTCAACGAGAAAATCTACGGAAGATCGTTTGCTCCTAAGAGTATGTGTGTGTGTGTGTGTTTTTTTTAATTTACCTCCGGCCACGTGCAGCTGCGCGCGTTTATTATTCAATCGTAATAGCCGGAAGTTCCGGGTTTTTCCAAGTTGTCCCCCTCCCGGCTGATGAAACTTTCACGGCTCTATATTCACGATATTCTTATGGCTACGCGTTTCGCATATCCCTATGATCCTGGATATATGCTTGTGCATAATTCAACGGTAACGGATGGATACGACGACAGGCATGTGCACGCGGGTCTAATTGAGAGCGAAAAGCGCAATAGGCTGTGTGTAGGGTCGAAAAAAAGAGGGGACCAGTCTCAAAGGCACAAGAGAAAGAGGGAGAGAGGAGAGAGAGAGAGAGAGAGAGAGAGAGAGAGAGCTTTAATAAGGTCGGCTGGATTGTCGACACGTGCGCGCTGCTTTTCAGAGTTGCTCGATTGTATACTCTAAACTTGGAGCGTTCTCTCGTTCATCTCCGGAGAGGCCGCGAGAATTCGCAAGGATTTATGGGGAAAAATCGAGGAGATATTGCGCGCTTTGTGTCGCGTTAATTTCGTTATGATAGCTCGAGTCGCCCTGGCGTGCCTTAGACGCCCTGACAGCAAATTTTTTATTTTTTCCCACAGCTTTTGCGACAACGACTTGCGCCTCAATCATCGCGCAAATTAGCCTTGGCGAAAAGCGATAATTCAAATCTCTCGCTCTGAATCTCCTCACTCGAGCCCCATCAAAATTCCTTTTCACTCTCTCTCCTTCTCTCCTGGAGTCAGTTCCAGCGAGCAAAGAAGCACATCTATTGCTAGTCTCGCAACGACTCCGCGTCAAATCGCTAAATCAACTAGAACAGAATTTTCCGTCCTTTCAAGCGACCAAGCATACGCTGTGGGGGATGAGGACGCTCGCGGGAGGGGGGGTGGAGAGGGGTGTAATCAAAGGCAGTGCGGCGCAAAGTCGGGGCCGCGCTTTATTAAAGCCGTCATCGCAGCGTGTGTCCCCCCTCACTCTCTCTCTCTCTCTCTCTCTCTCTCTCTCACGCGTTCTGGCGTATGGGCGGCCGAGTAGTAGTGCGCTCGACGACCTCAATTTCCATCAACGTCACTCGCAGACGCCCGAGCGCCTGCATTAGGGGCATGCGCGCGAGGAAAAATAATAAAAAGAAAAAAGAGAGGCGGTAGCGAAAGCGCGACAAAGCGAGTTGGAAGAAGTAAGGGAGCGCGTCGAGGTTAAAAAAACGCAGCTAAGTAATCTAAAGAAACAATATATTAATAAGCTTAGAGAGTACCTGAATGCGGCTGATGGAACATGAAACAATAATTAACGGTCTTCTCTTTTGAACTTACTACTGCTATCTCTTGTCCCCTTTCGCATTTTTGCGGGAATCTTTGCTTTTTCCTATGGAAATAATGTCTTTTTTCCGGCGTACATTTCTATTTCGAATGAAGAGTGGCAAAGATGAGCAATGATAATGTGCAATGAATGATCAAGAGGTGAAAGGCCCATTTATCCAGGGAAAATAAAAGGAAAGCTCTGGAGTTTGACGATCTGAATGACAATAGTCGTATCCAGGTTGTCCTCCTACAGAATCGCCAGGGCAAAAGCCGGCAGGAGCGTGTCGGCAGACAAAAGAACAATAGACTGCGTCTTCTTCTCTCTCTTTTGCGCTTGCGCAACGTCGACGGGCTGCTGCGCTGGAGAGCATTGAGCAACGCCGCCGAGGCATGAAAATCCTTCTAAGCACTGGCCAGCAGGCGATGTTTTCTCAATTTATCGAGGACTGGCGTACGAGCGGGGCAGTGCTTCGTACATGCGCACAAAGATGACGGGTTGAATTTTTTAACGCGCATCTCATTTATGCTCGTCCTTCATCCAGAGCTCTCCCCAGGGCCTTCCTCGGTACTTTAGCCTCCGAACCGGCGCAGCGCCATCGAATGGCCTGCTAATTTCTTTAGCGCGAAACAATAGCGAGGAGGCTAGAGGAGGCTCTACAACAATGCAGCTTCCAGCTTAATGAACCCAGTGGAAAATTCAATTGAGCCGAATTTCGAATAGCATTGAAGTAGCCGCGACAGTTAGGGTATAATTAAGACATCATTACGGCCCTGGTCAACTCTGGCTTTCCCTTTCTTTCTCTCTATTGAACTTGACCGTCGGCAAAAAGTCGTAGTTTACAAATATACCGAGTATCCCGGTTCTACTTCAATCTAATTATTTCATTATATCGCATCAACTGTACGATCTTGAACGTGTACGAAGGAAAGAATCACGTCAGAGTCAAGCAGCAGCCGACTACGTGCCGTCTATTAAACAGCTCTCAAACTCCAGCAGGATATTTCATGTGCATAGGGCCGTGCAATTTACTGCCGCTTACAAGATAGCGCCGGAAGTCGTATTCGACAACTGGCAAGCTCATGCAAGCACGAGAAGGGGAATACGTGCTTGTTCTCGGCCGAGGTGACCAAGTGTGAGGCTCGGGCGAATTCCAGAACACCTGCGCCCCGAACAACTTGGACGATGGACGTTGACCTCTACTACTTGCGAATTTTAAAAACAACTCTTTGACTCCCTTTTCCCCGTTGATCAGGCCCAATGTTATCAGCTGGTGGAACATCATCGGGTAGGAGAGAAGGAAAAACATATCATCCAATAACCTAAAAACTACGACTCCCCTTTCCCAAGAGAGTCATCGTCGAAGCGTGTAAAAAGACAAGGAACAGGAGGAAGGAAGAAAAGGAGCTTTGACCGACATTTTTTCTGCCGCTCTCACGGACTTTGTCTCAGCTAGGGCCGCAGCGTCGCTAATTGTCGCGTGCGCGCGACGATGATCGAGGACTTTGGGGCTGGAAGCTGAGAAGAAAAAGAGAGAGAGAGGGCCAAGAAAGTAAGAGATAGGAAACGCGTGGCCTCGAGACCGAGGGCAATGACACGTATAGGAGAGGACTCGAACTACGTTATGGCCTCGAGGATATGGAGGGGAGCTTGAATTATTATTAGTCGAATAGAGGATTTTTCTCAGCTCCCCCCCCCGCCATTTCATGGGCGCTCGCCTGCGGGGCTGTTTGCGCAAATTAATCTCGAGCTCGGCTACGAATCGCTCGGCTGACTTGGGAAAAATAATGCCTAAGGAGAGAGAGAGAGAGAGAGAAAGAAAGAAAGAAAGAGAGAGAGAGAGAGAGAGAGAGAGAGAGAGAGAGAGAGAGTAGGAAAGAGGAGGAGAAAGGATAACTGGGATTTTCTCGGCTGGGGAGGATATATAAGTTTGTTAGCCGGCAATTTGTTTTTGGGGGGGAGTGGTGGGGAACGGCGCCGAGGGTGCTCGCACGCGGACGTAACTAACGTCTTTGACGTAAGCTTGCGTGTATCGAGAGCGTAGAGCTTGTCGAGAAGAAGCGCCGCTGAAAAATCCGAGAGCGTGCGTGGCGGGGGAATGATGTAAAAGCCTGTGGGAATGAAAGTCGAGGGCGCGTGTGACGTCAGCGCGAGCACTCGTGTTGGCTTGATGTCGTATATGAGAGATGCGTGGATCGATATATCTAAGGGTATTTTCGCCGCGGGAAAGATTACGACTCCCTTCCTAAGCCCTTCTCTTGGCTTCTCCTTTGGACGCACGAATGCAGTAACCTGGGCCCCTCATAAAATCCCCATCCCTCTCACTCGTGGTCCCCTCTGTTTTGCTCTGACGTAAAAGGGCGAACTGCCTTGGAGAATTCGTTTCGCCTAGGCTGGCGTGGGGGCTGTGCTGATAGCGAAGCGGCCTAGGGGTAGCTTTGAGAATTGTCTTTTTGTAGGAGCCGGAGGAGTGGGCCGGGATATAATGTTAGAGGGAGTTAAGGGAAAGAGAGACTAGTTTTCGCCGCGTATAATTTTTCTTTCGAGCCTTTCCTCTTTATTGCTAATGTCACGTGAATTTATATTTTACAAATGGAAAATCATCTTTTTATCTCGGTGCGAAATTGCCAGAAGCTCGTTAAACTTTGATCCGAAACTGTTTTCCCCCCGAGAAGCGTGTACTTATAGCCTCGTTTTTCTAAAGATTAAAAATCGTTTAGCCACTCTCTGCTGTATTCAGTGTCGTCTGTGCGTGTGTGCGTGCGTGCGTGTGTGTGTGTGTGTGTGTGTGTGTGTGAGAGAGAGAGAGAGAGAGAGAGAGAGAGAGAGAGAGAGAAGGGGGAGGGAGAGAAGGAGAGGCTGAGGCTCGTGAAAAAGATTATTAATAGGTTAACATTAGGTTCGCAGTATCTGCCGATCTGCCGGTAAATCAGGGGCAGAGGCGGCATCGGTGTAATAGCCCCGAGGCCCCGCTCTGGCCGCGCAATCTAAACGATAAGTGTAACTAGAGCGAGCAGGAGGCGTTGGCTGGGTGTCGTTGGCGGCGTTAGCATTAAAAACGGTAATTTTATGCTTGATAGGAGAGAGGAGAGCGTAAAGCTCGCGAAAAAGCGCGCGGAGTCGTTGTGCTTTCTCGGCAGCGCCAGGCCCCGGGCGATAGGCTGCTGCCGAGCCGAGGGGTACTTTGATAAATATTCAAAGTAGACGGAGTGAAATGCGAATCCCAGGCGGAGCAGGCTCGCGGAGGAGAGAAACAGTAGGGCAGGTTGGCTGTCTTGCTGGAGGAGCGCCCGGCCGCTAGTAGTAAAGAGTAGTTTGCATGCGAAACGCCCGCTCGGCTATGCTTTCTCCTTTTAACCTGAAAGCTCTCTCGCGCGAGTTGTTTTCTCCTCCGCCTCTCTCGGCCCCCTATACTCTATTGTCGGCTTTATCGCGCTGTTGCGCCCGACAAAAATTTTATCTTACGCCAAGCCGTTTCAAAATCGCATAACCCATCCCTTCCATCCACGCGCGCCCACGCGTACACGCATGCCCTCGAGAATACACGGATATATATATATATATATATATATATATATATATATCTATATATATATATATATATATATATATATATATCTTGTGTTTTATAATCATGCCGTTAATGCTGGCCTAACAGCCCCACTACTATCCTCCTGTTGAAACAACCTATAAAACCTCGAGGAATTATTTACTTGCACCTGCCCCAGATATAGCCCGTCATACTCCTATCCAACTTGCCAACTCGCGAGCTTCGCTTATTTTTCTTTAAACGCCACAAAGGCTGATATTGTTTTTATTACTAGTTTCCGATAAGAAAAAAAAGCCAAAGAACAAATTTCTCTGCTTCGTTAAAAACTTGAGAACGTCCAGCCAAGTAAAGTTGCTTTACTGACAAGTAGAAATTCTAATTCCACACTGTATGTCGGTTTATACACACACCAAGCCGCCATTCATCTAAGATCGCAGCAAAGAAAAGAAGGGCAATAGGCGAAAAGGGCGAAAAGAAACGGAGCTGCCGCCACCGCCTGCTAAAGTATCAGTCGACGAGCAAACCATACGCACACACACACACGGAGCAGACAACCGAGCGTCGGATAAAAGTGAGGGAAGGGGGATGGCCAAGGAGAATGAAGCTTCAGCTTGACCGCAGGATCGAAAAGAACCGCAGCCACAAAGTACGTCGGCTAGAGGCGCGATCGTTGTTTCTTTTTCTTTTACTCTGCAGCAATTGCTGCAAGGGCTCGGCGTAATTAAAGCTAGTGTAGTTCCCCACCGCCAAGGCCATAGAGACTGAGGTGGGGAGGAGCGTGGTGTTGCAGAGGGGCAGGCGCGTCAATGGAAGCAGCCGCTGTTTTCGAGACCCCCATAGCTGGCTGCTTCTATCTTCCTCTCTCCCTCTCTTCCCTTTCGATGCTGCACCAGAGGCGTACGGCCTGACGGTCGAGTAATCGTTGCCTGTGTTGTGAGAGTAAATTGAATGCCCGAGCCGGGCTCTGCAGGTACTGACAACTGCCGTTACTGCTGTTGCTCTTGCTGTTGCTGCTGCTGCTGCTGTTGCTGCTGCTGCTGCTACTGCTGCTGCAGATGTAAATCGAAGAAGAGGAGGAGGAGAAGGACGATTTTGGCTGGTGCAATTTTGATGAGGTATTGAGGTCGGATTTGCTCGTGCGAGGCTCACCGGCTATAAACGTGTATACGGTCTCGCTAGCGAAAGTGAAGGAGAAGGGCCTGGGTTGCGGCGGTGGCTGGAGGCTCTAATTCACCTTATCGCCAGACTAACTTTGTGACCATCTCAGCTTTGTAAATAAGCTTCGATACGTTATTTCGGCGCTGATACGTACTTTCCAGCCGAGGACAAAAACAAAAGAAACGCAGAGAGAGAGAGAGAGAGAGAGAGAGAGAGAGAGAGAGAGAGAGAGAGAGAGAGCAGGTCGAAAATAATAAATCCAAAATCGAACTGTCGGCGCCCAGCTGAGCAAGGGAGAAAAAAGATGGGAGAGAAGGGAGGAGGGGCTGAGAGTCGCGAGCCCGTGAAAAAGCCAGAGAAACGAGGCCGATCGTTTTGCCGCGCGCGACCGGAGTGGAGAGCGAGGGGTGGGCAGAGGGGTGTTGGTATATGCTTGCGCCTAGGCGCGCAGCCGTTGGCTAAGCGACAAGAAGGGGAGCCGAGCATTCAAGTGCAAATGCTAAAAGCGGCCCATTGCACGTGCCTGCAAGTTAGAGCCCAGCTTCCCCCCAGTCTCTATCTCTCTCGCTGCTCCAACCCCATCGGGCTCGCCCTCTCCCCGAGGGTCCGTTCTTTTTCATTAAACGCCTGAGGCAACGACATTGCGGCTCCGGCTCGAGTGCTGATTACGCGCCCGGGCTTTAGCTCGCTCGTCATGCTAGAGCGACAACGCGGCTTCAGCCCAAGACGCCCACGCGTCGCCCTTGTACTTTGCCGGATTTCCCAAAGTTCAGCTATCAACGCGTTGAGAGCATTCGAGCAAGCCAACGGAAGGGCTTCGCTGTTCTCGAGGCTGTTTTCGATAATGTTTGCTCGCTCTTACGGAATCGAACGATCCCTAAGCGAATACACAATAGACTATTCGCTAGGTATTCCAAATTAAAACAAAAACAAAAACAACGAAAAAACGAAAGAATAGAGACAAAAAGCCTAGGCAGCCTATAGAGCGGAGTGAAAGGATTAAACTCGAGTGCATTTTTCGGCAAGTGGATGGATAGAGAGAGAGAGAGAGAGAGAGAGAGAGAGAGAGAGAGAGAGAGAGAGAGAGAGAGAGAGAGAGAGAGAGAGAGAGAGAGGGGGGGGGCCGAGGCGCCCCGCGCGCGTCCTTTTTCCAGTCCCGTCGTCCCTTTCACGCGTAATCCAATCATGCGCGTCCTACGATTGGTATTCCGTTAATTCCGCCGCTCTCGCGTTTGATCATCCACGTGACGCTTTCGTCGGGGCTTCTCTTTCTCCCTCTGGTCGAAAAAAAATAAAGCCAGTCTCCTGCGTCTCTACTTCTGCTCGTCATGTGTATCTTTCGTTTTTTATCCTGCGTCTCTCTCGTCGCCCACACGCTGTGTATACGGGCGCGTGGCTTGAAGGTACTGTATTGCGTCTAATTAATGGTCAACTGCATCTGCGCGCCTGGCCGCAGGGACGCGCCTGTTATTTCATCGTTTGGATTTAGGCGGCGATTTAAAGCAAGCAAAGCCTACATCGTACAGGGAACGTCTGAAACATTT
>JAPYYQ010003681.1:0-10128 GCA_030522585.1 Anagyrus pseudococci
ACTTTCCACCTGGACATTCCAGCTGGATTTTCCACCTGGATTTTCACAATTCCACTTGGATTTTCCACATGGGCATTCCAGCTGGATTTTCCACCTGGACATTCCAGCTGGATTTTCTACCTGGATTTTCACAATTCCATCTGGATTTTCCACCTGGACATTTCAGCTGGATTTAAACAATTCCACCTGGATTTTACACCTGGATTTTAACAATTTTACCTGGATTTTAACGATTCTACCTGGATATTAACAATTCCACCTCAAATTTAACAATTCTACTTGGATTTTCCATCTTGATTTAGATGAATTTTTATGCGGATTCCACATGATTTACATGCAAATTTTTCAACTGTTCCAAATATTGAAGGTCTTTTACCAGAAACTAACGTTAAAATTATATACCAGGTATATGCGTATGTAAATATAATGAAATAAGAGTAAATACAGGTAAAATAATTTATATTACATTAATTAAGTATGATGAATTATATATTTATTAAGAACATAAAATTTGAGTATGATCAACATATTTATACCTCTGAAACTATTTGTAACTTTTAACAATACTTTAGTTATAAAAGTAAAAACTTATCATTTTTTAAACAATCTCATTAATTTTCTTTATGACTTCTTTTTTTAGCCTCCTTTATCTTCGTGTTGACCCATTCGGTAATGTAGTGGTTCATTGGTTTTAATTTTGCTACCAACTCTGCATTTGAAATATTGTTATATTTTTTTCTTATATAATACGTTAAACATTCTGTAAGAAAATTGAAATATAACAGTAACAACACATCAATGTAATCTACAACTTGAGTTTATTTTTACGCCCCCTCCGATAAACATCTTCAACAAACACGTAAATCAACATGTTCTTTGTGTCAATCTTAAATAGCATACTTTTTCGCTTATAATTTAAAAACTATTGACTCTCGTAGGGAGCGTTGATTTAAGGATTTAACTGGCTATACGAGAATTTTCTTAAAATTTTTTCCTTACTTACTTTTTATTACATCTAGTTTTTTTGGAGAAACTAAGATTCTTTTGTTTCTTCCAGTAGGAGTTTTAATTTGGTTTCCTACTTTTAAGCACCGCTTTACTGCCTCCTCATCATTGTAAAAAAAGTGAAAAAGGCTTTTTGTAAATTTACTTTCGTCCTTAGCTCTTATTAAAGTTTGCCACACTTCTTCAGGAATGGATAGGCCATGTTTCATGTAGATCATCTGAAAAGTAAATTTTTGTTTAAGTAATTATTTAAATAATTGAGCTACTCTACTTCTTTCACAAAACATTGATTGAATAAATTGTTAAAAAGGTATGAAAAATGATAATTTTAGAATGAGATATAGCTGTCTATTTCGTGAATACATCTTACTTTTTTCCCGTTTTCATCACAATATTTTTCTTTAAATTTTCTTTCAGTTTCGTCTGTAGTATGATCATTGCCTTTATCCTTATTTGTATCTTCATCTGTATTTTTGTTGTTGTCTTGTGTATTGTTTTCATCTGCTGTAAAGTTTTTTAAAATAAATTTATTATATTATAATCTATCAAGAAATTTTAGTAAGCTTAAATTAAAATTAATTAAATTAATTTTATCTTGTGTTTTGCTTTATTTACGTGTATATATATATATATATATATATATATATATATATATATATATATATATATACCTTTTTGTAATACACATGAGACGAATGTAATAAGTTTTTTTACATAATATATAAGCATACCCATATTTTCGACACTGGGGACTAGACTTTCTATCTTTTCCGATTGTATGTAATCTTCCGTTTCATCTTCTGATTCAATACCTATTCAATAATATATCACTTTTTTAAAAATAAATACATTTTAAATCCGAATAATAAATAAGAAAATATACTATATTTTACTTACGTCGACGTTTTCGAACTAATTTTGGTGTGCTGGTTATTTCAGGACTTTTTATAGTCACGCTATGAGTGTTGACTGGACTGCTTTGAATTATACTAGAAGGACTATTAGCAGTTACAGGACTAGTACTTATATCACTCTGAACTCGAGTTATTTGTGTACTTTTTAATGGACTTTTAATAGTTTTACTTGTTGAATCTGTAAAAACCTCAAAAATAATTAGACATTTTTATCAAATTGCTCAGTTAATAAATCAGTTAATACCCATAAAATGGGCGTTAGCTGATGTATAATTTTTAGATATTATTTTAATTTATAGTAACCAAGTACAATATGCAAATTTGTATCAGTTTTGAAATTCGAGGATACCACTTCTTTCAAATACAATTTAGAATTTAAGTGAGTTTTCTCTATTAAAATTAAAAATACTTAATAAGTCATACTTTTTATTTAGTAATCTATAAGAGAGAAAAAGGAATTCTTGGCTAGCATATCCGTAAAAATTTTTAAGGTCAAGAATTTTTTATAATACTTGCAACATGACATATTGTGGTTTAGGTAACTTAATACGTACTTGAATTTAGAAAGAACTTTATTTGAAGACTTTTATTCAAAGTATTTAAAACTTTTATTTCTTCAGTAAATTTTGTATTATCTGCTTTTAAAGATTCACTTTCTTTTAAAGACTTATTATACATAATCATCAAGTCATCATATTTCTTTTGTAAATGATTAAACTTGGATTCCCACTGTTCGCTTTCATTAGAAATAGTAGTTGTGCATTTTTCAGAACAATTTTCTGAAGTTTTAGGATTAAATTTTTCTAAAACTAATTTTTCTTTTCTTCTACTTAAAATATCTTTTTGTTGATTACATTTAACATTTGCAATTCTTTCTACAATCTACAACAATAAAAAGTATAGCATATATATATGTATGTAAGATATTTATGTATATTCAATTATTTATTTATATTTTAATTCTCAATACATTATAAAATGGACATTTGAATGTAAATCATCGTGACCTGCTGTGAAACATAGATAAAGTAAGTGCCAGGTTTTCATCAGATCATGAATTTTAATAAAACTTGTTTTCTTTCAGTTCAAGGGTAGTGTATCATGCCATTGAGCTGTAAGCAAACATCAAACTATAGGTTTCACAAAAAAAGGTATGATAAATCCCTTAACGATAAGCAAACATAAAACTATATATTATGTCAACATATCACCCAAAGGCTTAGCACTTACTTTGTAAGATACATAACACATTTTTCAGGTGTATATTTAATTTTATTAAGAGTCCTTGAAGATCAATTATGCGTACAAATGATTTTAGTTGCAATTGTGCATGCATGTGTGTACTGTGTATATCAAAAACTATGGCTTCAGTAATCCATGTGTACTTAAAAAAAACTAAAATGTTTACCTTAGTTTCCTTTTCGTTTTTCTCACTTTTATCATCCTTAGATAATGAATTGCTATCCTCGTTTACAGCATCATTAATGTCGCTTTGGTTAAATTTGTATTTTATCAGTCTGCTTCCGCTATTTTTAATAACACTGAGATTATCTTCATCTATAAAAATTAAAAAAATTACAAAAATTTGCAATTTGAACGTACCCAAAAATATACATCATTGTAGAAAAAATATTGTTTCTTTTTGTAACTTTATAAATTTTCATGGTAGTGTAGGAAACATTTATTACAAAGTACAAAAAAAATATATAACTCTTGAAACAAAAAAAAACAATTTTTGTGATAAATACATACCTCCTAATGCATAAATTTGTATGGCAGTATTCACACCATCTGGGTTTTTTGAATTTTTTTCTTTAAAAACGTACAGTTTTTTTTTCTCAAAATCACTTTCAGACTTTGGCTTTTTACAACGAAATTCTTTTATATCCGATACTTTAACTATTTCAAAATTATCTGTTTTGAGAAATCGCACTAATGCATGGGTTATATCATCATACTCATCTGCAGACATTTTTTATCCGACACAATTTTCTATTTTAATAATAATACGAATATTTTTTTATATTTTCTGTTACACAAATCCCACAAATGAAAGTTCTAATAAGAAGATACTGTGTAATTGGGGTTATGTCCGTTTTCTGGCGGTCTTTTGTTGCCGGAAGTTTAAGCATTATCACAAATGAGACGTAACATTTAGCACATCTAGCTTATACTTTTGGGAAATCGGACTTCTCACTGTATTACATTTGCAATTAAGATACTTTTTCCCTTGTTCATTTTAAAGTTTTAGATTAGAAACAGAAGAATATATAACTACTACATTTTAATAAGGGAAACAGAAACATATACTTATTTGGAATTGATTCCTCATGTGTCATGTAAATGGAAATTTGGAACGTACGGACACGTTTCGTGTTCCTTTTCTACGCATATACTTTTCTAGATATAACGAAACAAGTGGTCTTTGTTCTGTTTTCATTATTCTCTATCTTATTCTTTTTTGTGTAAATGTGACTTTATGGTTAGCTTCTATTTACCGTAAAACAGTATCCACTGATAACATTTATTGGTTATACTTTTTGTGAATTCGACTTTTTGTTTATTCGATTATTTATTTAAAAGTTTTTGCATACTTTATAATTATTAATCATCATAACAATGGATAATGAGGTAATTAGTTTTATTTTATATATTTATATATAATATTAAAAATATATATTTTTTAAATTTATTCATTTTTATATTATACATTTACAGTAAAAATTTTATATTTCATATTACAATTTAAAGTATATATTTATTTTAATTCAAGATTTATGCTATATATAACATTAAATTAAATGTTTTTTAGATTTATTTAAGTAAATTATACATTTTTTTCAAGCAGCAACCTTAATAATGTTTACTTTAACAATAAGCTTTAACTTTAACAATGCTAAATTTAATACTAAGGTATGTCTATATGTTAGTAATTACAATAACATTTTTTCAGGAGCTCTCTACCAATAATAATACCTCAGATTTGTCTGAAAGAATATCGGATTCAGATGCTACTGGAAGTATCACAGATGATATGCGAAATACAAGCATCTCAGATGTTTCAATAACAAGTATTGATGAAAACAGTTCAACAGTTACTTGTGCAGATGTTGCAGAAAGTGAGATGCAGAGTGAAAATACTGCAGAAATAACATTCAATAGGCAAATACAAATACCAATGGCTATTCCAAATGGTAACAATTAGTTTACAATTAATGTATGATTCATTTTCTGTTGATGTCTTATCGCTTATTTTTCCACTAAATTTTTTATTGCACTACTTTCTATAAATTATTTATAGGTTCTTTATTATATTCAGTTTCCTAAGCATTTATTTGATTCCTGTTAATAGTATGCCTTTGAAACACTATGCCTTTAATTAACGATATTTTAAATATTACTATCAACTTTTTTAACTTGTATTTAGTCCTTAAAAAAATCAATTCGTTAAACATTATTGGAATGTCAGTATACTGTTAATCGACTAACTATGTTCTTTTATTTTTTAATTTAAAGTCACTTTTGTTCACTATTCTATTTTTTAATATATATGTTATTGGCTTTAATTTTTCTTAGTATTATTTAAAAAATGTCAATTTATATGTTTCCTTACTGTTTAATTTACACATTATATAATAATTTGTTGTATATACCTGTTACAAAAAGAAAAATAAGATCAAGGTAGTTTGTTAAATTTACTACATTTTGTCAGATAATGTTTAGTTTGGAAATGTTTATGCAGATTATACATATCTGGATATAATGTATAATTTGCAAGCATAGCATGCATATATTGATATAAAGCATCTATCAAAAAAGTTTTACAAGTGTTTATGCTAATCAAAAGTAAGCTCAAGTTATTTGACAAGTAATTCATATGAGTAATGTAATAACTTTTACATTTATTTTAAACAATTGAATTGAATTTACTTGATTTTCCATATATAAAATGGCTGATAAAATTTTATGAAGACTTTCTTCAGATTATGTATGTTACATTGAATTTGTGTTGACCTAATCAGTGCTAATTATTGTTCTGACAAGAAAAAACCTTTCGAGTCAGGTATTTTCATGAAACTTGGTACGATCACCTATACTTATGTCAAATGAAAATATCTCGTCATACTTTCTTTCTTACTTCTTCTTCTTCTTCTTGTCCTGTTTCATTATATCTTATATTTTTTACACTTCTATGTCATTGTTATTGTCCCTTCTTTCATAAGATTTGCTGCTTTTTTCCATGTGGATCTTACACCTTATATTGATTTGATTAAATTGCAAACTTTTTTTTTTAATCTCATTTTTGTCCATCTGCCTATTATTACTCTCGTTGACGCTACATTTTATTATTCTCGTATACACTTTTTAATCATTCTTTATCGGTATTTTGAGTTTTCACTTCAAATTTTATGGCTCTTTTCCAAGCTTAACTGTCTAAATATTTTAATTTAATTTTTTTTACTTTTGGGAAAGAAATAAACAGATAAAAGTTTTACGCATGTATAGTCAATCTAAAATAGAATTTGGAAAAGAGGCGCTGGAGTCTTCAAAACGGCCTTTCTCACTTTCATCCTTTTGTAGCCTCTCAAATGTGTACATAGCATTTTCTTTTCACCTTTTTCTGGTTTAATAAAACAAATCTTTAAACGATTAATTTGAAATTTTCTTTTTCTTTCTCCATCCGTTAAAAACGTGAATTAATTCCTCTTTTCTTTTATCTATATTTTCAGAACATTCTGTTGACTGTTTTAATCAGTGTGATTTCTTTGTTATTTTCAATACTATTCTTTTCATCTTTCTCGAATATTAGATAAAATTCTAAAATCATATAAGCTTTAATATCTGTTGTATGTTTTTGGTAGATCAAAATTACAACGATTTTAACGATGTGGAACAGTTATCATTGGATATGTCATTTGTAAGTCATTACAAATTATTGCACTATTATACTAAACTACACATTTATTAAATCTGTAGTTAATGACGTAGGTGTTTAAATAATAAAATCACAAAAATAATTTTTACAGGATTCGTACGATGATCACAATTCTGATTATCTTTATGATAGTACCGATGAAGATTCGGATGATTCTGAGTATGCTGAATCGTTACATGACGATGAAAATGTAAAAGTACCTTTCATGAAGCTACTGGAACTATTGCAAAAAGGCGATAGTAATGAGATTATAACCGTTAATATTATTGTAAACAAAATTGAAATGTTACTTGCCATAATGAATTTTGCATCTGTATATTCTTTACCAAATTCTGCGATTGCTGATCTCTGCAAAATGTTAAATAGTTTTTTCGAAAAGCCCGTAATACCGGATACAAGGTACAAAATTGATAAGTTGTTTTTCCCTGGTGATAATATTGAATATCATGCTGTCTGTTCTTATTGCAACGCGTATATTAACAAATTTTTAAAAAATGATAGACACATTATTTGTGCTACATGCGAGCGAATTGTCGACTTGAAAGATCCGTCATATCACAATTTTTTTGCGGTGCTAGATATTAAAAAAGAATTGCAGCATTTAATTGAATCGAATTTTACGTTTTATTCTGAAGTTATGAATAAAGAAGTTGCAAATAATATGCGAGATATTTATGATGGGCATGAACATAAAAGTATTGTATCTTCATTACCAGATGAATTTAAACGGTCTTATTTAACTTTAGGATTTAATAGCGATGGCTCTCCAGTATTTAAAAGTTCCCGATTTTCAGTTTGGCCAATTCAAGTCTGTCCGAACGAAATAGAAGCAACAGCAAGAAATAAAAACCCCATTACCTATGCTTTATGGTTTGGTCGTAATAAACCAGATATGAGTATTTTTTTAAATCCCTTTGTTAACGATATGAATAATCTTGCAACAGAAGGAATAGAATGTCGAATTAATAATGAAATAAAACAAATTAAAGTCTTGGCTGTATGCTGCTGCGTGGATTCAGTAGCTCGAGCTCCAATGCAAGGACTTATACAGTTTAATGGATATTTCGGTTGCAATTGGTGTTTGCATCCAGGAGAAAGAGTACACCATGAGAATGGTGCAGTAGTTAAATATCCATTAACCGATGAAGTTCCTTTACGCAGAACCGAAGAACATTTTGTAGAATGTATTGAAGAAACTCTATCTACAGGAGATATTTATTACGGAGTCAAAGTAGCATCACCACTTCTTGCATTGTACAATTTTAATATTGTCAATGGATTTGTTCCTGATGCGATGCACTGTATAGATCTCGGTGTGATGAAACAGTTTTTTGATTTATGGTTCAATACTACGCAAGAAAATTACAGCATTCCAAAAAAATACATTAATATATTTGATAAACTTATACAAAATTTTAAAGTACCAACTCAAATTGCACGATTGTCAAGATGTATAGCAGATAGAAGATTTTGGAAAGCTCGAGAATGGCAAAATTGGTGTTTATATTATAGTATGCCTCTTTTAGACCTCTTACCTAATTTTAAACCATTTTCCAAGCATTGGTCTTACTTAGTTGAATCGTATCACTTACTTATGAAAAATGAAATCACCTTCGAAGAATTAGAAAGAGCCGATGCGTTACTAAAAACTTTTGTTGCCGACACAGAGAAGCTATATGGTAAACACGCAATGACGTATAATGTTCACCAATTGACTCATATTGGTCAAAGCGTTTTAGATTGGGGTCCTTTGTGGGCACACTCTGGATATGGATTTGAATCTGGTAACGGCAAGATAATACGAAAAATTAAGGCTGCTAAAGGAGTAATCCACCAAATATGTCGTAATTTATCAGTTAAACAAGGTATTCTTACGATGCAAAAACACATACTTGAACATAATGAATATTCACCGATCTTAGATTACTGTTTAAATCTAGAAAACAGATATACATCCAAATCTTTTAATGAAGGTCCAAATCGATACTTTGGAAAAGCACAATGCGTTAATGATAGTGTTGTTAATGAGTTCGGACTAGGTGACAGTTGTAAAACGTATAAAAGATTAATAAAAAATAATTGTGTTTTCAAGTCCAATAAAAAAGTTCTCTTGCGATCAGACAATTCATTTGCATGTACTAATAACGGTAAATATATAAACATAATTGATTTCATTGTGGACAAAGAAAATAATCTGGAATATGTATTATACAATGAAGTAATCATAGAAAAGAACTTATCAAACATCTGTACAAATATAAAACAAGTACGTTGTATACACCAAAATACTGAAATTTTAGAAACACGTCAGTTGTACAAGCTTTGTATTTTTTTAAAATTGAAAAATAAGATGTTTATATCTGCAGTACCAAATGTTCACTTGTACTCTTAAAATATAATAAATTTTTTATTCTGATTAGCAAAATTGTTTGTAATTAAAATAATTCTTGTTATAATAATTTGATAAATAATGCTTTAAAAATGTATTTATATCTGCTAAAAGTTTTTCCAAAATAACTAACGAAATGCCTAAAGACTCTCCCGCGATACGTTGAATCCTTCAATCAATCACGTCACAAATAAATTGACGACAAATCTAGCTCGAATAATTTTATTATAAGGAAATACAAAATTAATTTTTTATGCTTCTATTTTATATCACAGTAAACAAATCATGCTTATTAAGATCATCCGTTAATAATATTTAATAAATAAAAGTGCATTAAATAATACATATAGAATATCGTTGTAATGTATTTCCATTAAAATAATTGCATAAAATCCACATATTTTTAAATGGAATTTTATGTAGAATAAATCTAAAATTTATCTAGGCAAAAGATTTATGCAAAATACTAGGAGATAATATACGTAATATAGAGGTAGAACAAAAATATATGGAATCCAAATGACAAAGGTACATGCATTGTACGTCAAAAATCAATATAATACGGTGAATCTAGGTGGAAAATGCTGTTAATCTATGTAGAAAATCCATTTAGAAAATTTATGTTGAATTATGAAAATCCAGCTGGAATGTCCAGGTGGAAAATCCAGATGGAAATGTTGAAATACAGGTAGAATTGTTCAAATAAAGGTAGAATTGTTAAAATACAGGTGGTATTGTGAAAATCCAGGTGGAAAATCCAGATGGAATAGTGAAAAACCAGGTGAAAAATCCAGATGGAATTGTGAAAATCCAGGTAGAAAATCCAGCTGGAATGTCCAGGTGGAAAATCCAAGTGGAATTGTAAAAAACCAGGTGGAAAATCC
>JAPYYQ010003682.1:0-14853 GCA_030522585.1 Anagyrus pseudococci
TTCGGCCAGTTTGTGTGTAAATTTCATCAAAATGCATCGATGTCCGGGGTTTACTAAGACACATAGTAATTTTTACCCTACAATTTTTCTCAGTGTAGTAGGGCTAGTACAATGGAGTATAGCGTCACTCTCAACAAAAACTAACTCTACAAAAACACAATACTTAAATGACTTATCGATATAATTATGTACTTTGTACATAACTGTTTCTTTGAATATAACTCTACTGGATGACAATAAAAAATTGTTAATGTGTCCCTTGGCTTAATAAAACGAATATGTTTGTACATACATACATTGATATGTTATGTAGAAAGTGAAGCAACATAAACATTAGTACATTTCGATACAAGTGCGTAAACTTGCATTAATTGTTCTGTTACTGGCCAGTTAATGAAGCCCGATTTCTACCAGGGCTGCTGCGAGAAGTTAGAAGTTCTCGGGCTGCTGTTAGAAGCTCGTTTAATAAAAAAAACTATTCTATTCCGGACAAAATGGATACCGTAACAACGAACGTAAAAAGTGGCTTCACAAAAATTATACTGAATATAAACTACGCAGCAGTTATTTTTGCAATTATTGCAACTGTCAATTTTGTTTTATTAAGTTTACTAATAAAATTTATATGTTAATATTAGATTTTAAAAATTTTGTTGTTATTTTTTATGGTTTTTTTTTCACCAATCGAGCACCAATCAATTTTTCAATTTATTAGTTTCTAAATACTTATTGCTCTAGGGTATGTCGGGGGAATATGCCATAGTTGCATTTGAAGGCAGGGGTTTCAGAGAATTTGAATATTTGAAAACAAAAAAAATATGATTTGGTCAATAGTTACATATCGTCGCCCCGACGTTTCTCTTAGCGCTTAGCCGAGTTGTCGTGTTTCTGCACCGGGGCAATGATATATTTAAATAATCTTCAAGTCCAATGTAAAATTTTATTTTAAAAAAATCCGTGTCTATTTGTAATTATAAAGATTACAATAATAGAACGTCTATTAAACAATTAATTATTTTTCGGAGGGTGTCCTTTTCGCCCGGCGATTTTTAAAGATCTCTAAATTAAAAAATTTACAAAAGATTTTTCTTATAACTTTAAAGAATAATTCGTCGACATGCGGTACGCATTTGTTAGTTTTGAGATTGTATACTTTAGGAAAAAAATTAATTGATTGTATATTTTAGAAGATTATATCTATTTTTTATTAATTTTTCCTTAAGGTGTCCGTTATGCCCGGGCTTTCCTTAGAAGAAAATTACGAAATAGAATTGAAGAGAGAGAAAATTATGAAATTTCTGATTATTCAGGCGATTGACTATGCTCGAGGTAAAATAAGAGAGGAGTTGATTTTTTTGTTGAATATTGCTTCCAAGAAGGCATTAAAATCAACGCGTCCTCCTCCGATCCGTTTGTTTTCATACACATGTGGATCAGAGCGTACCGCCATTTTGTCGCTCTTCTCTTGATTCAATATTGATACAGGCGATGAGGAAGAACTAGAGCCGGCTGAGAGAGCGAGCGAGAGAAATTGTAAGTATAGTATGCGACGCTAAATTAGAATCCACGAGCCTGAATTTTCTCGGAATCGATCTCTTCTCTTCAGTTGGAATACATCTCTTCGCGCGCACCTATACCACCTGTAGTCAGTACGTCTTTTGTGTTTTTTCTGGCTTTTTATAGTGTGTACACGGGAATACATATAAACGGCTTATACGTATATTCTCAGCGCGAAGAAACGATAAAACTTTCTTTCTCGACTAGCCTTCCCCGCCTAACGTTTTTTCTCTAATTTCACTCGCACATAATATATGCGTATCTCGATTCTCATTTCTGGCTAATTGCATTGTTTATTTGACTAATTTAATAAATTATAACAATGTGTCGAACGAAGAGAACGTTATGACGATGAGCTTATAGCTGTAGGAAAGAAAAAATAATTGAGAGATAAAAAGCTACAAATTTTACAATTAAAAAAATATTTTAGTTTTTATATTTAGCGCAAACACGTTCTTGTATTGTTTTTTTCCTACCTCGATATAAGGATAGTATAAACATAAAAAACAATTATACAGTTCTCCTCAAGTGTTCTTTGGTTTCCTTAATCAAGCAGCGGCATTGTAAGTTAATTTAGCATATAGTAACGGACCGAGTACAATATACGGGTGATAAGGTCGCTTTTATAGCAATCGTGGGAACGCGTTGGCGCTCGCGCTTTCAAGGCAAGCAGAAGACTTTTCGGCGTCGTCTCTAGTGCTTACGTATACACATGTACCTGTCGTTCGACTCCTATAACCACTTATGTATATGTGTACATGCATGCGGGGCCTAGTCTCTCTCTCTCTCTCTCTCTCATTATATTACGGCTCTAAAAAAGTGGCCTACTGCATGTATACTGCTTATGCTATATGAAAGGATGTTTATAAGGTGTCACGCGGAAAAAATTCGGCACCTCTTTTTCTCTTTCTCGGCCAGCTCCAAAACAAAGACACGAGGCCAAGTACATGAGCGTAGCTCGTACTCAACACCTGTACATGTAGCTAGCGCACGCGAAACCTCTCTTTACTCCCCTTACGCAGTTGCCTCTTTCTCTGCGACAGCAAACCTATTAACAGGTTTTTTTTTATAAAACACTGCAATTATATTTGGAAAATAGACCGAAGTCAGTGAAGACTGTTGTATAATTAATGTAAACTATATTGCTTCAAATATTTGAAAATAATCACAATATTATATATATATAATGCGAAAAAATGGATTAGTTGAAAGTATCGTAAATTTAATATCGTGTCTGCTCTGTGCGTAAAACGCAGCGAGAATGCGTAATAGAAAGTATTAAATCTCTTGTGTACGTATATCTAGACTTTCATCGGAAATACGAAATACTGGTTTATAGAGAGGGCTAAATAAAGGTAGCCCTCAACGTAAAATAAAATAAAATACATATAAGCTGGTGGTCCGGCGGCACGTAGGAAAGGGTCTATGCCCAAGTCCCATCCATAGAAAAAACGCATGGGTTGTAAAATCGATACCGACACGCACACTTTGCCAAGACTTAATAAATCGCGGCAAGCCAGTCTCTCCAATACTGTATACGCTGTAGTGACTAGTGCTGGCCGGCATATAGTCCACGACGTCGTCGCTCGAGCCTCCCTCTTTCTCTCTCTCACGCTATAAAATTTCGGAAATCGATCGTATAACTGCTTGGAGCTCGAGCCCGACCAAATAATAATTGCCCTGCGGACCTTTTGACGGCGCGCTTGAGCACACGTAGACACCGACTCGGATATACGCATAGGCCCACGGTCTATCCGAGAAATCTCCTTGGCTCTCGATTTTTTTCGAAGAAACTCCAAGGGCTACGTTCTTATAAGCTCTTCACCCCGTGCATTATGTTTTACATCTTCCTGGGTTATATTTTTTTATTTTTATGCACAAATTCATTGACCCAATGTAAAGCTGTTTATTAATCGCGGAATTTGCAATTCACAGCTTTTTTCTTCATTGCTTTAATGTTAAGCTCTTTCTGATTACATAATAATATCCTTCAAGATAAATGAATAATTAAAAGAGTAAGTTAAAGATAAAATATTACATCGACGTTGTAATATTTCAATAAATAAGCAAAAAAAGTAGTAAAATTTTACGTTTTTAATAAACTTTAAATATATAATATGTTTTGTTATTAAAGCCTTCTTTGGTAAGAAAGTAAAAACAAAAATTTTATCAAGAAAATTTTTAAGCATTTTAGAAAAACGTGGTTTTTGGATTCAGGAAGTAGTAAAACCACAAGAAAACGCAAAACCTTGAAATCAATTACATTTTCACAATTACAATAGTACGTTTTTTTGAAAAAGAAAAAATGAAAATCATACAAATATATAATGGTACCACTTGTATTCTATCTATAATAATAACATATGTCATTTAAATACGTAGCTTTCGTTTATGTAAATCCACCTAAATTCGAAAATTCGACACGCGGAAAATTAAAAAAAATTTTTTGAAAGCACACCATTCTAGTAAATTTTTTTGATACTTTATAATGCAGAAAAAGTAATGTTACTCTTTTTTTTTAAGAGAATTTAAAAAAAATAAATAAAAAAAATCATAAGAATATTGAAAAATTGATTTTGATTTTTTAACAAATTATCTTATATTGATTATTATAATCATATTTTTATATTTTTTGTACAAAATAAACAAAATAATACTATATATCTCAAAAATAATTTCATAACTTTATTCGTCACATTGAAGTGAATCTTTATAAATATTACCGGCAATACTTAAACCGTTTGTGTGTGTGTGCGTGCTCGTGCGCGCGCGCGCGAATGTGTATGTGTATGTTTGAAACTTGTTTGAGACGAAAATATAATATAAATATAATAATCAAAACAACATAAACAAGTAAAATTTTACCCAAAAATCTTTCAAAATTTCATTTCATATCATTTTTATTTAACCGTAAGACTTACTGTCACAGGAGATTATTAATTTAACACACCTGGACTTCAGATTCTGCAGTTGTTATTAGTTTATTGATTAGTGTATTTATTTATTTATATGTATATCGAAACCAATGAGAAAACGCAATTTGTGCTTATTTTCAATTTATACAAACAGCTATAGCATTAATTTGTAAACTAATAACACCTCTAGACGAAGGAATTTTGTAGAAATTAGGAAGAACTTATTTGATAGCGATTGGTTTATCACTTTAGAAGTTGTTCAGTTGGCTCGATCAGTGTCGAAGAGAGACGTAGGTGTAGTAGTAGTAGTTAGCGCATATAGTGTTGGGAAAATAATTGCTGGAGCGAGTATAGCGGAGGTCATAGGATCCCTCTCTCCTGATGGTTCTTCCGCTAGTCTGTTCTCCCGTCCCGGCATCCCTTATTTCACGAGGCCGTTCATCCCAGGCGAATTAGCAAATGACGCGAGCGTGCTGTGGGAGGATGGATTTTAGCCCCGAGCAGCGCAGCGGCCTAGCACCAACGGCATCGACGCACGACTCTACCAGAACTTGCTAATCCCACGAGTTGCCCGGCCGATTTTCCACTTATACCCGCTATAGGCTCGCGCCCGGCAGTATCGGCGCTCTCGCGCGTACTGTGTGCCGTAGCTCTCGGACCCGGCAGCCGGCAGCCGGCTACATAATCATATGCGCATGTTCGACCGGGCGACCGTTGCCGCTTTTCTAGCAATTGCCTACTGGCAATGCGGCTGATATTATTGCCATATTACCAGCTTTCGCGCCGATGCAGCTTATCTCGTTTCTTCGACTGCCGCGAAACTTGCCTCGGGCTCTTCTCCCTTCGCCTCGACTAGCCTCTCTACATTTATCTGCAGCTCCCTAGAGCTGACATTCCTACAGACGTATATACGTCCGATTGTCTCGCATTCATTTTTCCTTTATTACAGGATTTATTTGTATTTAACATCACGGGCTACATGTATACACTGTCGCTTAATAAAATGTGCAAAATCCAGGGTCAGCGTGGAATGCCGAGTGCGACGTCAGTCGGCGGTTGTTGGCGCCGAGTGAACTGCACAAGTAGCTGCCCAGGGCTTGAGGAACTTGCAAATTTTAGAAGTAGCAATAGCAATAACTTGCAAGCTTTCGACTATTTCGTATTATCAGCTTCTTTGCCCTCTCCCGGCTGTCTTGTCGCTCCTTGGCTCCTACCGCCCTTGCTCATTGGCTTAACTATGTGTTCCCTATCGCAACCTTCTTGCCTTCTGTTTGCCCTAAGAATGGCACTCTATCATATTTAATTACATTTCAAAATATTTATTTATTTAATAATCTAAAAAGTCGAATGACAAGAATGGTGTCTATCACGTTAAAACTGCGAGCCGTCAGCCTACTTTTATACTACAGGCCAAAGACGAAGAAGTGGCATAAGTTTTTCCTAAGAAGTATGGACAGTAAAAATCTTAAAGAATGAATATACCCGAGAAAAACCGCAAAAGCACGAGAGAATAGGAGAAGAAAAAAGGACGGGAAACGTAGTGGTATAGGGGGATAGCAGTAAAAGTAGCAAGAGAGCGCGCCGGCAATGCCACAGCTAAATGAGATAAAACCTAGGGAGAATTGCCTCGACGCCCGGCGCTGTTTTTTTCCAGGCTAAAGGCTTTTCGCTTCGATACGTTAAGATGTACGTCCGAAATAAGCCAGAGAGGCAGCTCTGTCAAACGAGTATGAGCTGCTTTATGCATGTCATTTTGTTTGATAAAAGCTTGCCTAACGATAGCTTATTGATGGATTCAAATGACTAGAAATTTCACTGGTCTCTCAAGGACAATTCATTTGAAATACTCGATGGAAAGGCTTGGAGTAAATGCCATTAGGTGTGTATATTGGCGTTTAAAATATGTAAATGTGCATTGTAAAAAATGTGTAGGAAAGGTTAAAAGATAGCTGGCGGAAGAAAAGCGTAAGAGGTGAGAGGAGAGGAAGGGCCGGAGAGAATAGGGCATGAAGTCGAGTGTAACAAGTCGATTAGGTGAAGCGATGCGAAGGAGGAGAGGCTAATGGAGGGAGAAACCAAGTGCGCCCTGGAATGGGGAGGAAGCGGAAAAATGCGGGTATAGTTGTAGCTGCGGGAGAAAGCGGCGCGAGTCTTGTTAGCTGTTCGCCTCTAGGTATACCGAGAGTTGCCCGCGGTAATCAAACGGCCCTCGGGGTGTTAATGGGCCGCCAAGTTCGTAAACTGGCCAACGGCCGAAAACGGAGAGAGGTAAAGGGGGGCGCCGGAGTATAAGGTTAAACTGCCTGGGAGATGATGGCCAAGCCAACGTTCCGAGAGTAATGCGCTTGGCCTTGCTCTGCAGCGGCCGCGAGAACGCTGCCTATAGACCTCTGGCACGGCTCGTTTAAACGATCGGCTACTGCAGTCTACGTCGCGCTCTCGGCTCGTTATCCTACCTCCTTGCCCTTCTTCTCCTCGCGGAGCAGAGTCGGACAAGAGGCCGCGTACTTGACGCCGGTAGCAGAGCCCCGGTGCTAGGGCACTTTGCCGCTCTGCCCCTCCAACATGTTATAGGCGCTCGCGCGGCCCGACTCCAGCCCCCTCGATTATCCCCAGGGCCAGCGCAGCTTTATTGGCCTACTGCAGCAGCAGCAGCAATAAGGCCCATCGCTGCACCTCCTCGCTCTACTTTACCTTAGCGGCGATACACCTAGGAATCAAGCTTCAAAGTAGTCTGCCTGATTATTCATGCAAACAATATAAGCTTATACCCAGCTGCAGACCGCTTGCAAAACAATATACTCACCTACTCAAATTTCAAGTCCATCGAGCTACATTGTTTTAGCAAAAGTTATCTGCCTGAGAGAATATGACGTTTTTACTAAAGCAAGTCACGCTCTCTGTAAGATGATCAAATACTCAAATTTCATTTCTCCGCTTTTTAGAGAAATTATTTTGTGAGCTAGTGCTATAATTGTTTGTTGACAACTTTTATACGACTTGATTGTTTTTTTAGCGCACAATTGAACACAGTTGCACAATTGTTGTAAAAAAATCAAAAATTCAACTTTCTTTTTAAATTAGTCATTTTTACCATCATTTTGGTATTGTGTCTTTCCTGCTATAATGAAGAGAAGCATCACGACAGATCAGCCATATGTCATCAGAAAAGCTTCCAACATTTCTTTTCTACTTACATAGTGTAAAACAAGTAAGTAGGGTCTCTCCAACGATGTTGTATCGTCCATATTAAAGTAGTTGTTGAAAAATCGCTATTACATATAGATCTATAAGAAAATAGATAAGTGTACAATGGTAATTGATGGAAGGGTGCGAATGAATTGGTAAAAAGTCGTACGGTAGTTTATCCGCAGAGCCCTGCGCTTGTTCGTCAAGTTAGGGATGTCGTAGTGTCTCTGGGAGTGCGCCGAAGCGAATAAGGGGGAAGGGGGCGCGTTGGAATGAGGCTGGGGGCGGAGGGCGGCAGCGGGGGGAAAGGGTCGCGAGAGAGTGTCGCAAGTCTCGCGAATGCTGGGCCGGCTGCGCAGGTGATAATGGCGGCGCAGTCGTAAATGACTGCCCTCATGCCGCGCGCAAACTCTCTCTCTCTCTCTCTCTCTCGGGCCGAAGCAAGTCGGAGCCGCGGCGCAGGCGCGCGCGTGGGAACGATTCGCTCCGGCGGTCGATCGAACAAACGTCCCACTCACACGCCCTGCTCAGCTTACGCGAGAGACGAAGACAGAGGGCAAAGAGAGAAAGAGACAAGGAGTTTAGCGGGAAAAAGCGCGGACGCTGCCGTCGTCGCCGCCGCCGCCACCGGCGCTGCCGCGACAAATCGCGCTTATAGACGCCCAACGCGCCCGAGTCCCCAATGCCGGCCTTTCAGGCTCATCTATTTTTATTTCACCTTTTTCCTACCGCTGAATACCATTTCCCGACTTTCCGAGGCTTCACTACTCCCTATTGTTACTACAGCTTACTCTCGCCATTCGCCCGCTAAACCTCTCTGTTTTGCCTCAACTCATTCTCCATCGTTTATGTATAACGATTACTCGGCGCTCGCTTATCCGGTTCCTTTCCTTCCAGCTTTTTTCCACATACCCACTATTTCTGCCGCCGTGCAAAACAAGTTAACTCGAATGTTGTAGATGAACTAACTAAATTAGTATTAAAAAGTAGCTACACCAAAGTCTACTGCAACAATATATTTTATACCGCGCTTCCAGCGAGTTTCCAAATTACCCGCGAAAAAGTGCTACATTTCAGATTGGCGCGAGAAGTTCGTACGTTTCAATTTTCCCGCGAATAAACAAACCTTTTAGAATTTGTTTTTAAAGCGAATCTATTCCGCTATTTATCTGAAAGACGTCCATTTTAGTTTTAAGATAATAAAATATTGCGAAAGATACAGTTCTTTGCGGCAGCCGCTTGAATCGTATTGGTTTTTTTTTTTTTTTTTGAAGAGTTTGAATACTCTGCTTATTTGTTGGAAGCGACGATATATCGATAAATTTAAACTCGGAGGATTGTTCAAAAAGTGCGCAAAATGTACAATATTCTGGCAACAAAATTATAATCGACGTGTAAAAGTGGCCAAATTATAAATGAATAAATACCAGTCCAGTACTCAAGTACATTTTAGCAAGTTCGTAAGGTGATCGCAGGACCCAGTAAGTTATTGACGGAGCTGCATGCCTCTACGAGTACTAAGCGATTTCAACGAGTGACATAATCGAGCGCGTCTATTGCATCTGCAACTTTTATCGTACATAAATTCTTTTTACGTGTGCTCTACAAGAATTTAACATCATTTTCATTACAATCTTTGGAATTACTACATTTTTACACCAAATTTTGCAATTTGCGCGAGAAGCAAGTTCTTTTCTTGCAAGTACTCTTTGATCCAACGACGTTTGCGTAGAAACATGTGGAGGTTTACCTTCCAAGGTAAAATATTCAGAATACTATTTTCCATACATAAACTATTATTAAATTGCGACAATAAGCTTATGTGCTGCTTTTCCATCAACTTGCTTCTCACATCTTGTTTGAAAAGTTAACATTGCCAGCTCGTCTGCAGCTCGGCAAGATTTTTGCTTTGCGCTAACAGTATATTCCGCCACTAGTTGCAAAATACACTGTTTTACACATTTTATCAATTATTTATTACTTCATTTTAATTCATCGTCATTGCGAGCAGTTATATAGACATGTACATTTTTTCTCATTTTTAAATGAGCATTTGCAGATATGATTATAGAGAATACAATGTAGATAAAACCATTGTTATGTTGAAAGATAAAACATATTCGTAATCTTGATGCTCACTATCAGCCTAATTCGCAGTGTGCATATACCCATTTGAAATCGCGAATCGATACGAGTCTCATCCTCCTGGTTTAGCAAATTGAAACACACAAGTTCATATCGGGAATTCTTGGAGAAATTCAAACAAATGTCAATTGCCGGCGAAAAAGAATTAGATAGCTATCTACAATTATAAACTGAATACATTATCTAATCTTCAATTTTTTCACAGTTAAGCTTTTAAAATTGAAAATTTATTACATTAAAAAGACATTAAATGTTATAATTTACGCACTAACTGACAATGCGAAAGCTCACGCAGAAATTTATCCAAAACTTTTAGTTTTCTTTAGTTTTCTCATCTAATTAAAATATGTCTACTGTAGTTCTTCACTTGGTGAGCTTCATAAGATAGCGACTGCTGGCTTAGTAGTGAAGATCCAATTAAAAAAAAAGAAAATAACAATAATCGTGCGGAGCAAGCGCTATTCGCTCGCTGCAAACGCGATCCCCGGATCCGGGGGACGCACTCGGCTCGGCACTGATCAGATAGCGCAGGCGTCGTCCCGCCTCCTCCGCCGCCGCGTGCATCGTATTGCCCCCCGGGGCTCGGGGAATCGCGCGGCCACTCTCGCGAGCTGGCCCCCCATTGCAGAGAGAAAGAGAGAGAGAGACGCGCCGGCTCTGCGGAGCGCCCGCCCAGGACCGGCGGTGGCTCCCCCTCTTTCCTCCGGGCTCGAGCGCCGCCGCTGCCGGCTCTGCAGGCACTGCACGCGCGCGCTCGGCCCGAGCGGCGGCGGCGGCGGCGTGAGCTCGAGAGGAGTGGGGGCAGACTCGCAGAGCCAGCGCCGGCGGACTCGGGTCAGACCGCAAGTGGACGCGGCAGCGTGAGCGCGTCATCCCGGCTCCTCTTGGTTCGCGCCTCCTAAGCGTCCCCGTGCTCTCCTACCGCGTGCCCCCGTGCCCGAGAACGCGCCGGCGGTCCTCGCGACAGCGCTCCTGCGAGCTCGCTATCCCCGCAGCCCTCGGCAGCCGCCTCCGGGCGAGCAGGTCCGCGCGCGACACGAGCGGCCCGTCGCATGCCGCATCCTCCCTAGGAGCCCGGCTCCGAAAGCTCCAGGACGCTCCGTCCGAGGCTCGTGTGCGGATGTTGGCGTGCCAGCCAGCAGCGCCGGAGTCAGGCTGAACGCGTGAAGAACCGGCGGCAGATGGACGAGATGAAGCGGAGGCTCGCCGATTAGAGACTGATAGAGACACCGAGGAGTGCAGTGAGAGCGAGCCAGGCCGGCCAGAGGAGGGAGCCTGCGAAAACGAAGGCTCTGGGAGCGCGTGACGCTAGTTGCGGAGTGGACAGGTTCGGGGTGTGAGCATTTGATATGTTGAGTTGCGAGCGCGGGCAGTTTGCGTAAAGGTTACAAAGACGGAGTCGGTGCGAGTGGCCTAATGAGCGCCGGGCTGGCAAGGCCGATGGACATTGCCGAGAGCAAGTGACAAGTCGCTAGTCGGCCGGCAAGAGAATACCGCCCTTCCAAGAGGAGGAGGAGGAGGAGGAGGAAGAGGCAGTGCATTCGGAGCCGCTGCCGGCTCGTCCGGCTAAGCAGCAGAGTCAGAAAGGCAGGCTCCTGCCGGGGGAGCTGCGCCGAGGACCGACAGAGTGTGCATGACGGTAAAGCCCTGTCGGGAGCGTCGACGCTCGCCTCCTGGAGCCGGCTGGCCTGGGGCCCGTGCGCGTGCTTGAGCTTGCTGCCGGCGCAGAGATCGGCTGGAGCAGCCGGAGCTGCGATCGTTGCTGTTCCTCGGCTGTAGAGCGTGAGCGAGCGAGCGGCCGTCGCTCCTCGCGCCAGACCCGGCCCCAAAATTCGGATCAAAAATAAGGAGCCTGTGCCGTCCTCCGCGATGGAGATCTTGGACGATCCAATACCATACCAGGACGGCATCGGCGGCAACCACCACCACCAGCCCGTCACCGGCGACGTGCCCAGCGTGACGAATCTACCGGGCATCGCTACCGGCATCCACCACCAGCCCGACAGTCCTATGGTCAGTACGCATGCTTCTTTATCTCTATCTCTGCCCAATAATAACACGCGTCTACTCGCGCGGCACGGCTACAGCCGACTCTACACCTATCGTTATTGAATCAACAACTTAGCTATACCGTCCGAACGTAAGCCGGGCTTGCCCCCGCTCCTCGTTTGTTTTCAACGTTGCTCTTTGCTCCGAACCCGAGCCGCGCTCTCTTGGCCGCGGCCCACGTAAATCCCCCCGGCCCTCCTCCCCCCCCCCCCCCACGTATCGAGCTCTCGCTTATTTACTTCCACTCTATAGCCGCTCTGCCAACTCTTGTAATAAGCGTGTTTATCGAAAAAAATCGCTCAGCATTCGGCCGAGCGTTTTATTGAATTCACGTGTTTGTTAATTACGATAATTGCAGAGTCTAGGTAAAGAGCAGAATTGACGTATTGCGACTGGTATGCTGCTGCTGCTGCTAATGCCACTACTGTCGTTAATAACACTACACTTTTATAACAAAAAAAAACTTGATTATTCGATACTTCCATCAATCTTTTTATTACTCGTGCCGAGTTGTTTTCTTGTTTTATAAATTGGCATGCATTGCTGACAACGAGAATTCCAGTTTGATATCAAACGAGCTGTAAGCAACTGTTTGTCTAACGAAAATAAATGCTAAATAAGAAATGTGATTTAATGCCTTTAAAATTATTACGAGCTTGCATAGCCGTTGCTATTGATTTATGAGAAAACTAATTAAACGATAATTAAAATTCAATTTCGACGAGACAAGTGTAGAGCAGTAGGCGTCCAAGTTTTGACAGGATCTGCCTGCGCAATTTACATACGCATCCAGGATAATTAGAAAGAAGATGAAATTCAATTATTAGTGTTAATAAGGGGGGAGGGTAGCTTAATCAGACCTATTAAGCAAAATAAGTTAATCAGTTGTAAGGAATAAAATAGGAGAAAGAAGGAAAATAGTTGCGAGGGAGAATAGGATTTTGTATAAAGCAGGCGGCTCTCGGCTGTTGTAGTCCGCATAAGGAGGATTCGGTGAAACGAGGTACTGGTACATTCGCAGCTCCGTATTTCCCCGTGGCTCTTGGCTAAGTTTCGTAAGAATTCGACTTTATACTTCGACCTCAAAAACGAAGTAAATACAGTCTCGGCACGAAGGTATTGCAGGCAGGCAGTCGATTAGGATAATCAGGCAAAGGGGGGGCCTAGCTCCAGTCGTGTGCTCGTCTCTCTGCAGAGAGTCACTTACACGCAAGAGGCGCGTGTGTGCGCCGTGTATGTAGCCTCGAGGAAATGTTTATATTGACCCTGGGCGCGCTTAAGAGAGCCAGGCACATTACTAATTTAAAATCACTTCGCACCTTGTTGCGAAGAAATCTCTCCGAAAGCCAGGCGCGAGCAGACGGCGACGCGCCAGCGTACTCTGACCGTAACGCGCGTCGCCTATCATATCCGAGCGCCTACAGTCTGGCTGCTGCGTTTACTTGCCAGCCTCCTCTCCCCTTCTCTTTCCTACACATCCTTAAAGATCGCGCTTCTATTGTGCCGTACTACCTGGTACAAGGCTCGCTTTCGGCCGCCGCTCCAGGTAACACGCGGCTGTTGCTGGTTACGTTCTCACGGGATGACCATACTTGCAGAATGAGCCACACGCCGGGCGCATTAATCAAGCGCTGGCGCAGCTCTCCCCGGCAACTTTTTGTCATACCTCATACGCACCCACTTGCTAATCTTGCGCGTCTATAGCTGCGTTTTCCCTTCAAATTAATATTGTTGATTTTTTGTTTTATCTCTCGTACATTGAGCGCTTGGGAGGCAGTTAATAAAATTGTTCACGAGATTCCCAACGACGTTACATCTCTCACATGAGCTGTACGTGCTAGTGCTGAACAGCTTGCTCACTGGGCTGCTGTTTTCCCGTCCAATAAACATTTTTCGCCGTACCATTGGGATATATCGATGAAAATGTATGCGCTACTTGCATAACAATATCACGTAACCAAAATAGAATACAAGCCTCTGCTGATTATGTATTCGTGCCTTTGATATTTATGGCGCGCGCAGTTATTAAACGCGACCGAAAACATAAACGGCAGCGTAGCTGCGAAATCCGGCAAGCCTGCCGGTTTTTCGTTTTACCTTTTTTCTATTTCTCTTTATATTAGAAAATTCAGCTGCTGATTATTCTCGAGCTCTCCGTCTTATATGCACCGCCGATAAAATTCAATTACAGATTCTTAAAATTATAGCTTATTAAAGTGTTACCCAACCTCTCTAGAGCCCACTAATGTATAATTTAATTTATTAGCAAATACTAAGCTTTCACAAGATTTTCCGCAATTTCAGTTGGCCCAATGCAATTAATAATCGCTCAAGTAGTATCAATAAAAAGAAGCGAAAAAAAGTAAAACGCAAACAAAAGCAAACAAAAAATTGAAGCAGAAAGGGTTAAAAAAATAAAAATGGAAGAAACAGCCGAGCAGCGATATGTCGCGCCTGATATTCAAATGTCTTTTACCAGAGGGAGAGGGTTCCGATATAGCTACTAACTTGCCGGCCTGAAGGAGGGAGCGAGAGAGGGCGGGAGAGGAGGGGGGGGGACGTCGGGAATAATTTTGCGTGTCGGGTGGGTTTTGCCGAGAACGCGTTAAACGCGCCTAGTCGGATTGTCGAGTCCCGGCAAAGCCCCGTTAATCCTTCTCCCTCCCTCTCTGTCGCTGGCCAGCTTTCTATTGACTCACTCCCCCTCTTTTTCACTGACGCGGACTTACCGCGGCAGGGGCAGCCGGGATCGCGGAGGTGCGCGGTGCGCATAAAACACGCGATGTGCAGAACCAAGTGCAGAGCCGATCAAATTAGACCTTAAGGCGCAATCCCCCCTCTCTTTCTCTCTCTTCGCAGCCGTCCCTCGTAATTGGCTTCTCTCATGCGGCTAGTAGCCCATGAAGCTGAAGCTACCCGCTGGAGAGCTAGCCGCTGCACTACATAGAACAGTCTGTGCGATCTTTTTAATTTAAAAAAAAGCGATTAAATAAGAAAA
>JAPYYQ010003683.1:0-10127 GCA_030522585.1 Anagyrus pseudococci
CTCAAGCTATCCTGGCTTTAATGCTCTTGCTTGGGTCTCTCAAGCAGGAACGGCGGCATTGCCAAGCTATTCTAGCTTCAATATTTTTTCAGTGTACGCCGGCTTTCCATCGAGCTCCCCCGCCCCCTCAGCTTGTCTCGTGCGCGCGATGACAGAGATGAAGTTTTACGAGCGCGCGTAATTTTTAAGACTCCAAGGTGAATACAGCGAGGAAGTGCAGGCTACGAATTGAATATTTCTGTATTTAGATAACGAATAAATTATGCGCAGCTTTAATTTATGGCGAATAAATTTTTGCTCTCTCCAGCGTTAAATCGCTAATTTTATTGCTGTTTTGAAATTTACGTCGTTTCGAGCGACTCTTTTTCTTTTCAATTAAGCTATTTCGATTCAACCGCGTTATGTAGTGATGCGAAATATTTTTCGATAAAACAATTACTTACGTTGGTTAATAAGTTTATTGTTCAAATATTATTGTAATAAATAATAAATAAGAAGTAGAACGGGACTTTTAGTGTTATGGTATCATCTACAAATATTATTGTTTGTCTTTTCTAACCCAACGAAATCTTATGCGCAAATAAAACGCGTCGTTAGATCTTATTGTGAATATCTTGTTGCGAATAGTTTCACAACGACAGTTAAATTAACGTAGTTAATTCGTCACAAGTTGTCGTTCACGGCTTATACGAAGAATATTAGAAAAACTGATTTCCCGTGAAAAGAAGTGGTCGATTTCGCTTAGCCAAACCATAATAAACACATTTCCTTGACTATTTTAAAGAAAAATAAATTCCTCATTCAAATAACAATCCAATAAATAAGTCGCTCCGAGCGTTAATAAGCGGGCAAAAAGAGAGAGGGAGAGAGGAAAAAATAAAAAAAATCTCTAGGAACCAGTTATTTAAAGTTTAGCACATATTAATACAATAATAAACCGAAGCGTAAGCACGCCGCGGGCTATTTCGAGTGCGCGAGAGCTATATTGATGACGTAAAAATAATCCCCGCACGGCGCAGCTATACCTATATGCGTGTCGCTAGGTAAACATCGCGGCCCCTCGCGACTGCAACGTACACTATATACGCGCGCGGCTTCTCGCTGCACATGTTTACAAAACATTGCAATCGGCCAAGGTGGGCCGCGTGACAAAGCTGCACGAGCGTTAGACAGATAAAACGAGATAAATCGTCGGTTATATAGTTATACGAATCTCGAATCGCCGCTCGCTGCTATTAGGCGAAGAGGCTGTATAAAAGAGGGTATCAAAGGTTGCTTTCATCTCGGTAAACGCTGTGCACTGTATGACCGTTGAACATTGCGCAAGCGACGCCCGCGATGACAGGGTGTCGCGCGATAGCCGCGCGCGTGGCTTTCCAAACGAAAATAAATGACGAGCTATTGGCACTTGCCAACAGCCGCGCGCGCATATTCGCAGAAGCGAAATAGCTCGGCATGGCTAATGACTTGTTTTTCTTTACTTAGCGCGCGCCCGGGCAAGGTTTTCTCCTCCGATAATCTGCAGACGCGATAGATGCGGGCATATAATACGCCCGAGTAATCATCATCGGTTCGTTATAGAATTAGCTTGTTATTAAACTAATACGCGGCAGATAACAAGTGTGCGTAAGAAAGACACGGTTAAAAATATACATACAGCGAGCGGCGTCAATTAAGTAGATCTAGCTAAGAGAAAAAAAAAAAATTCATTAGGATCGTTATTTTAAAAATAGCAAGGGTAAACAGAAGTCATTTGCTCGCAATATACGTATTTTTTTTGCCAAGGAAAAATCAGAGGAATCGCAAACGACGATCAACGACACAGCCGACTCACACACACACACACTACCGGGTTAGACGCAGAAGAAACAATTATCCGCTCGATCCTCATTAAAAGATGTTGACTTTGGCAAAGTCAAAGACGAGCTTGATTAAACGATTTACTCGATCGACCAAATATTTCCACTCGATTGACACGTGTGCGCGCTCGAGAGCTGAATTCACGCGGGGACACAGCTAGAGGAGCAGAGGAGACGAAGAAAAAAGCCCCGAAAGCTCGCAAAAGCCGAGTGCTCGTAACATAATTTCGCCATCGCGTACACGAGTAGTAGCAAAGTCAAGTTTAAATATTTACGCCCGGGGCCTTCGAGGTATCTCGGTAATAGCGGGCCACGGAGAAGGAGGACGCGCCGGAGAAAGAAGAAGCTAGCCAAGAGAGGCCGACGAGGGAGAGAGAGAGAGAGTTATCTTTCTCTCCGTCTCTCTTGGGTAAGAGAGAGGGCTGTGCTTTCGCGATGAGCCGCGCCTCTAGGAACGTGCAAGCTCAGCGGCTCTTCCGCTGCGGCGGAGACGGCGACAATAATGCAGCCGACTACTACTACTACCACCAGCACTGCTGCCGCTGCTGCGGCGGTAGCAACGATTGACGCTCGAGTTTGTCCGCGGGCCGACTGCCAGGAGCCGCACCCCGACGTTTTCTCTCTCTCTCTCTCTCTCTCTCTCTCTCTCTCTCTCTCTGTCTGTGTCGAGGCTACTGCTTGGACACGTAAACCAGCGCGGTGTGCCTCGATATTGCGATCGACTCTACGTCGCCGCGGCTAGAAAGCTCCCCCGCAGAGCGAGGAGAGACGCGAGATATGTAAAGGGCGTTTTACTGGCATATACCCACAGCGCAGGCGTTCGCCAATGTCCTAGAACGCGCGTTATCCGCGCTATAGTTCGCTCCAATTTGCTGATTTTCCCCGATTACACCGATGCTCGTGAGCTTGATTATTTGTCCGGTGGATTGATGCATGCGAGTTTTCATCGAAGCCGAATGAGACTGATGTTGCTGGATAAGCTCGATACAAATATTTGATAGTGCAGATTTAAAGTGGGTGCTTATACGGACGACAAACGTTGCAACGATCTTCGTTAAAGTTTTGTTGCGGCTTTCGACGGAATGACGAAAGCTCGCCACTGTTTAATTGATAAAGCACTTGAAACTAAGGGCTTGTATAGCAGAGCTGATGCCTAATAAAGCTAAACTTTCAATTCGCAACTCACGGAGTATACGAGTTTGACATTTTACCGACTAGTTCGTTATTCCCGAAACTCTCTGAAACAATGAGTTGCCATTGTATTAATAAGTCGCCTTATAAATAGACCTTACATTATTCCAAAGCTCTATTCGATATTCCGGTCTAATTATTTTTAATCCCAGTGAATAACTCATCTTTTACCGTGACCATTATGTACCAAGCCCACCGAAACTTTTCACAAAATAAAATCTCAGCGGGAGCATTGTCATCGCCATAAAGCACTAAATCCGAGAGAGCAAGAAAAGCTTAACTAGTCTCGTCATCTATAAATACGAAGTAATCAGTCGTCTCTTCGCGCATTAGAATTCCTTCTCGCAAATATCGCGCGGTTTGCTCCCTTTAATCTCAGCCGCGCACATAGTGGCTCGTTGTTTATGGCTTTAACAATCCATTGGCGTATACATAGCGAGAAAGAAAGAGAGTAGGAGAGAAAGAGCTCGTGGTCGGTTTAACGAAGAAAGCGCCTCGTGCCAACTAAATTTGTCGCAGAGAGTGATTTTCTGCACGATTCCGCGATTCCTCCCCCCCCCCCCCCCCCGCTCCGACGCGCGTTCCCTTTCCCCACCAGCGGCAGGCTACTTCTGCCGACGCTCTCTCCGTAACTGCTTCTTTTTCTGCCGCTACGTCAAATCGGGTCGAGCCCTCGTCTATTTTAGCCTGTTTTAATACGTGACAGTCCCGACAATTCGGTACGTGCGCTGTACGACTTATCGCGTCTTACGTTCATTATGCCATGAATTTCTTACCGCCTTCAGATAATCCCAATGATATTTCTTTTTTCGCTTTCATTTTCATTTATTTGTGGAACGACAATTTTGTATTTTCTATATCCTCTATCTTACTGGTATAAATTCTAAATTTATATCGGAGCGCGAATCGAGTTGTAATTTATCGTTAGACATAAATGCTGTCAAGAGAGAGAGAGAGAAAGAG
This sequence comes from Anagyrus pseudococci, assembly GCA_030522585.1. Taxonomy (NCBI): domain Eukaryota; kingdom Metazoa; phylum Arthropoda; class Insecta; order Hymenoptera; family Encyrtidae; genus Anagyrus; species Anagyrus pseudococci. Next base: position 4,014 of record JAPYYQ010003683.1, read on the forward strand.
AGGGAGAGAGAGAGCTTGAAAGGTTGGCTGAACTTTATCAAATCAAGTTTGTCAGGAAGCGGAGAGTTAAAAGAAAAATGTTGAAAATTCCAAGTCACTGTCATTGCTCGTTATGTAAAAACGAAAAAAAGGAAGGTAGAGTTTACAAAAATGTCAATCAATATTTTGTTCGCGGGAAATACAGAAGTGCGATACGCACACGCACGTTACATAGTTGGCCGCGTGAGTTTTATATTTAGAGCCATTGATACGCGCGTGTATTTCGAGCGACGAAAGACGCCCGTAAAACTATTAATGCCCGGAAAATTAAATCCCTTGAGAAAAATGAAAAAGCGCAATAAATTAAAGGCAAAACGTAAGAGCTTCAATTTACGACGTTCAAGACGAACATCTTAAATTATTCGGATGGTTTTTATGTAACGTTTTCAATACGAAAACGCGCTCTTTGAAATTTCTCATATATATTTTTCCAAATCAGCTGTTTCGAGATAGAAGTTGTCGTTTTTTCTTTTATTCATTTTGCTTCTGATTGGTTTTATTTTTGGCTTTTATTAATTCGTGCATAAAAATATCTAGAAGTTTATTTAGTTTCTAAAACTGTATCGCGTATTTTTTTTCTCCTTTCACTAAAAATATAAAAGATTTTTCTAAACGAACTGAAACCAAGAAATTCGCGTCTTCAAAGTTCATTAGACAGCCATTAATTACAGTTTCATTGAAATCAACGAAAATTTAGTGGGAGCCATTATTTTTCGTTTGGCACGAGCCGATAATTTTCTATAAGCACAGCAATCAGTCTAATTAACGGTTAATGCACTTAGAAATCAGCTGAGACGTTACACTTGTATTCGCTACAAAGTAAATAGATTTAGAAAAATTAAACAAAAATGCGTTCGTATGCTGGGAAAAGCGCCATGTTTTGTTATACTTTTACTTGCAACAAATAATGGCTATGACAAATAATATGAACTGCATATTAAAAAAAAAAGGTTAATGTAGGTCATCCGCATTATCCTATTTCCCCGAAGGAATCTCGAATGAAAAAGCACAAATAAGTGAACTGACGTTTATTTCAGAATAAATAATAAGACGCAGCTATAACTCAGTGTAAAGAAAAACAATGGCAGTGTCCCGAAAGAAAAAAAGAAATGAGAATAGTAGGCGATACCTATGTCGAATTATGTTAGATATCGCATCACCAAAATATTTATGTTTTTTTTTAATTATTCGTCAAAAACTTGAGATACATTATATTCTAATTCAAAATATAATTTATATCGCTCGCTAAATATTTAATACATTTTCTATGATACGCATATCATTCGATCGATATCAGATTCTTATTTAACTTTCCCAACAAATTTTAATTTTAGTTGTTACTCTGTAAGAAACGATTAAAATTGTTTTTCTCTTTCGAAACGCAAGCCTCAACTACGCCTTCGCATGCAATTTGATAAGAATCTCTTTGTTTATTACAACAAAAAGAAAAAGGTTTTTCTAATTATAATAGAAATGAAAGTGAAACTGATTAAATAAGTAGTTTATATAGAAAATAAGAGAGCCCTTGCAACGTTTAATGAATGAGTAATATAACGTGCGCAGGCCGATAGTAATTTAATTTTAAACAGACGCGTGTCCCTGCTGCTTCGAAACCACGCTATAGCGATCTAATTTATTTTCTATTTTGTAACGGGCAATTATTACACCAAGGTAAAATTTTCAAGTGCCGTAAGCAATGCATTCACTCTCGCACACACGCTGGGCCATCTCTCGACTTTATAAACGTTCTATACAATGTTAATATTACGTTTAGATGCTCGATTGAAAAAATAAGAAATATTGCTTATCGTCGAGCATTGGGCATTTTAACAATTATCCAGGCATGCAACTGTCTCGCGATACTGTCATTATGTCAAATATATTTTAATGCATTCCAATCTTGATACGCCTCTCTCGTTTTATGTTTCATAAACACGAAACGAAATCGACAGCTTATATACAATCATTAAAATAACAGCATAGAAACGTATATACGAAAAGTTTGCGTAACCGACCTTGCGCTCGCTGAGCTTCTATTCGCCTCTCTCGAGAGGGCCAGCGGTATTTAATAATGTTTCAATTTTATAATTCGAACGGAGAAAAAGCGTCGCCTAATAAATTTCACAAGCGGTACCTTAACGATGAATTTAAGACGCGGCCATTAATACTGCTCTGTGGCGTTTTAAAACGCTTTAACGTTCGTTTTATTATCCCCTCAAGATGCATAAAAAGGAGACTCGACCCAATAACAAAATTGTAATTTAACCTCATTAACTCGCTCATCGGAGTCCCTAATAATACGTTTAAAAAATCCATATCGATAAATTTGCCTTGGAGAAAAAAGCATCTCCCGAGAAATTATCGCCAATGGCCCTACACAAAAAGTATTCTTTCTTTTTTTTCTCGTTGTTTAATCTAATAAACGTCAAGTCCCGAGCGTTCTAAACGACTTTCGCCGCAAACAATTCCCATTGGAATGATTTTAATGTTCTCCCTCCCAAAAGTCGAGAGAGAATAAACTACGTCATATCCCTCCAGTCTAAGCTAGACCTTCGGAAAACAAACAAGCGAAGCATATAGGGGAAGGAAGAAAAAAATGAAAACAGAAAGAGGCACGGACAAAAGCCCCCGTAAGCTTCTTTCCATCTTTCGTGAAAGCGTCCGTATATAGGAAGCATGACTCCGACCTCGCGCGTTGTTTTTCCGAACGGGTTCAAGGACAGGGCTTGGATATTCGTCATGGCATTCGGCATCTCGCGCGCGGTACGACATCACACAAGTCGAGCGCGGAAATAGCTCCACGCACGCACGCACTCTCTCCCTCTCTCTTGAAAAAAAAAACAAGCCCCATCGACGAACTTCTCTCCCGTGGCAGCAATCAAATCCTAATCAGATTAAGAAATCCGTCGATCTTCACGTATACACACGTGCCGAGAGAAGCGGCTAAATTAAACAAGCGTCCCGATAAGCATCTCTCTCTCTCTCTCTCTCTCTCTCTCTCCATCGATAGCAGAGGGGCGGTATCATCCGTATCACGCAGACCTCCGACTGCGAAAGCAAGTACCAGAGAGCCCCCGGAACCACAAAACTTCCTAATCGTCTGCTCTTGATCAGAGCGCGCGAGAGCGTATACCTACACATAGCCGCCACCCACACGCTTTCTCTCGTTCGCGGCGGCATCAATCTCGACCGCTTTACACGGCGCTCACGTGCAGCAGCTGCGCCCAGCGGGCTATAACGAAAGAAGCAAGTGGGAAAGAGAGAGAGAGAGAGAGAGAGAGAGAGAGAGAGAGAGAGAGAAAGCCAAAGAAAGAGGGTGAAGCGAGAGAGGGATAGCGTGGCAAGGAGGCCGAGCGCGATCGCAGGCGCTGACCTTCGAAGTAGGCGTCGGCCTAATCTACCGCGGCCGATCTGCCAAGGTTCCCGCAAGCTCTATCCCGCCCACACGTACGTATATACACGCGGCCGGGAGAGAGAGAGAGAGAGAGAGAGAGAGAGAGAGAGAGAGAGAGAGAGAGAGTGCACGCACGTCTCGGCCGTGTAGCCACCCTCCTACTCAGAGACTAGGCTTAATGCGCGAGCCGCGCGCGAACTTGAAGCGGGGGAGGAGCCGGGGCGAGGGGCCGGGAGCTAAGCGATAGAGCTCTAACGGGGTTAAGGGCTCAGCGGTGTGCCGGTCGCTTACAAGCGCGTCACACGACTCTCGCTCGCTCGTCCGCTAAAGGGGTCAGCTCTCTCGAGGTGGGGGCCGGGGTTTATTAATAAAATTTTGGCTGCTATTAATATATCGCCGGCGCGCGGCTTGCTCGTTAAAGAAGGTGGGGAGGCAAGTCTACTTTCTTGTGTATAAACGCCTGGCGTATGCACTTGGTTAAGCGGCGGCGGGGGGGAGGGGGGTTACAAGGCGCTATAAACGGCGAGTGCGATATCGCGCGTTGAGGAGGGTCAGCCTGCGTCGGTAGGATAGGAGTGGGGGGGGGAACAGAGAGAAACGAGACAGATGGGTATTTTCGCGCGGTTATACGGTAGAGCGCAGCGGGAGCGTGGGAGACCAGTGGATATTGGAAGAGACTTCCTGCTGCTGTTTGTGTGTGTGTGTGCGTATATGCGCGGGGCTACTGATATGGGTTGTTGCACTTGTCGGCGATTATTAGCCGGCTCGGCTTGACGATGGCCGGTCGACAACTCGGCAGATCGAAGGACTACTCGGAGAGTGCGAGAGAGGGAGACTTAAGTGGCCTCCGTAGGCGTCTGAGGTTTCATTTGCCGGCTTTTGCTCGAGATCAAATCACGACTTGTCGACTTTTTTTTTGTTTTGATTGAATGAACGATATGTGAGGGAGGCGGAGGAATTTTTTTCTTACGCTCCGCTGGATTCTGATTGGTAGGAAAATACTGGATATATAGGAAATATCTTTTTTTTTCCTTTTTTTTCTCTCTCGTTATACGACGGAGTACGGAGTGTACGTTGAGATATCGAAATGTTTAGGGAAGTAAATTGAAAGGTATTGCTGGATTGGAGAAATTTTGAATGAAAATGTGGGAACGAGATTATCGATTTTAAAAATTGGTAATCGTATTTAAAAATATAGTAATTGTTCTCTTTAACAATTTGCGACGAACGCGATTTAAAATCTAATCCCGGCGAGGCAAAGGAAACCAAACTAAAAGAGAAAAGGCAAATAAAGTAACTGAAATAGAGTATTGAATATTCCATTTATCGCGAGAGAGAGAGAGAGAGAAAGAGAGAAATGCAGGGGGATCGAGCAAACGATTGATCAGCCCTCGGCGCTGGCGTGTCACTGACACTTTAGCCAATCGTTTCAGCACAAACGTCTGAATTCCAGGAGCTCTCGGCCGCTTACAATCGACTAATCAATAAGCGGAGAAATGGCCAAAAGAAGCAATCCGCTAAGAAAGCCCGAGAGAGATGAGAACAGAGCTTATATTGCCCCGTCGAAGACAAAGAGCACTACACCCGAGAGCAGAGAGAAAGGCGCATATAACCGAGGCGCAAAAAGACAGCCGCGCCCCCGCGACGAAAAAGGGAAAAAAAAGGGGTCGGCGTCTTTTGGCGACGAAACGCGCGGACATCCGGTCGGCGAGGAAAAAGGTCACGCGCAAGGAGGACGCGCTGTTGGGATTTTACGATCTGGCGAGCGCAGCTCGTACTGGGTGGCTTTCGAGAAAAAAAGAAAAAGAAAAAGAAGAAGTTCGTATTAGACGCTCGATGTGCTCGGGCGGAAAAACGCGGCTCTAAGTGATTCTTTTGTTGCTTCACTTTTCGTCGTCGAGAGACGAAAGGGACGAGTTGAAGGAGGGAAAGTTTTGCAGGGAAAAAATTGATAAGACTCGGGCTCGTTACTTTAGATAAATTTGATCGTTGTTTTTTGTTTCGAGCGCCGACGTAAACGTGTAAATATACACTTGGAATTTGAAAATGTTGAGAGGCTTAAAAAGCTGGTTCGACGAGCGCCGATCGTCTTGTCGATTGAGGAATCTTTATAGACATGGGCTTTGGGAGAGTGTTTACTTAACCATCTGACGTCCGACTACTTAACGGACAAAGGCCACGATGTGCTCGATAGGGTCGACGGACAGACACGTCGCAAAAAAAACACGTCGCTCGTCTTGAATGACGATTAATTATTTTTGTCATCGTCGACGAAAAAAAAGCAGAAATCTATAAATTGAGTGTTAAATAAGCAAAAAGATAAAGAAAAAAGTACAACGTTATACATTGGTAGAAAGAATAATTTTCGATAGACTTTTGGCAAGAAGCGCGTCGAGTGATAAAAAGATGGTTTTATTCGGAATTGAGATCCTCTCCGAACTTTCTTACTGCTGTAAAATTCATAGATTATCAATGAGCCGAAATGCAGCCGTGAAAGAGTGCTAAAAGGAATAAGCTTCTTTACGCATTCATTCACAGAGAGAGAGAGAGAGAGAGAGAGAGAGAGAAATGAAATGAAATGAAAATGAAATTTTATTAAAGCGACTAAGGACTAATAGTCCCGTGTAGCCGCGGCAAATACAATAACAATCGAATGCATAAGAATGCCGGGGCTCGCTACA
>JAPYYQ010003684.1:0-12810 GCA_030522585.1 Anagyrus pseudococci
ATATATATATATATATGTATATATATATATATATATATATATATATATATATCACGAATAAAGAGAGAGAGAGGAGGTAAAGAGAACGCGAAAGTAAGATAAAAAGTCCTGTCCTATCCCCGCCACCTTGCAATTCACCATTGAATCAAACGAAATAGCGATCAGTCTTTTTGCATAAAGTCGTGCAACAGTTCTCACACGCGATTAGCCGATCGGCGTATTTCTTGGGTGCACACGCAGATCGCAATGCATAAGAGAGCGCGAAGGACGTAATCGACGCCAAAGAGTAGAGTGCGAGTATGAGCACCACGCGAGCATCCGTCGCTGCTCGCTTTTGTTCGATTATTAAAAAATAGAAAAGGAGGCAACGAAACAAGTTTGACTTATGCGTCAGCCTTAGATAATAACGCCTGTCACTCCCACACACGACTCGCCGAAAATCAAAGATTTGCGCCAAGTCGCGCGTTGCACGACTTGGCGCAAATCGCTTATAAGCTCCGGGGTACTACTGACGCCGCTGCTAATGGATGCGAGGAGCGACTTTATCGCGCCGCCTCGATTTCTCTCGCCGCGTGTGTGCTTGAGCTTAATAAAGCCGCTAATAATTGACGCGTGCTCCTGTCGATTCGTTGAACAGATCGCTTGTATTTTTTTTCCTCGTTTTTTTCTTATTCTTCTTTTTCTCTTCTTTTCATTAATCTGCCCGCTCTATGCCTCGTGCAATATGCCATTTTCGGGGAAACTCAGCTCTCGGCAATTGACTTTTTATGTAAGCGCCGCGCGCTCTCGGACCTCTCCCTCCCCGACACAATATACGATGAACCGCGACTCGTGAGCGCAGCGCACTCTTGGTTTGTTATGATAATTAACATCTTATCTATGCCATATACGAGGAAAAACAAAACGTACTGCCTCATCGTTTGATAAATATTTATCGGCCCTCGGGGTTTTAAAAGCCAGACTTTTCATTAGTCACGCTGGTATATATACGTATTTGCGTATATAGGATTTGCTTCAATTTTCGGTACGGACGACTAAGGGAGCACGAGAAAAAAGAAGGCATGCGTCTACGACGAAGTCTACGACGTCGTCTACGACGTCGTCTGGGTGGCTTTATTTCTTTTTCGCTTTAAGCTCGCGGCATGGCGGCCTTCGCGCCAGAAAACAATGTCTTTTCGCGTGATAACCGACATCCGCTGTACACACGACCATGCGTGCCAACGTTCATATCTGTATGTATAGACTCTTCGAGAGCTGTATACGCCAGTGCGCTAACATTTCGTCCATGCGGCTTTTATTTTATTTTTTTTTTGTCCTCCCAGTCCTACGTAGACTGTACTTGGGCGCAAAAAGTAATACCGATCTTGGCTCCCGGGTATAAACAGAGCGCGTGATCCTCTTTGCGCAATCGTACATTTTCTCACGACTCATCGCTCGGACGAGCCTCTTTGGTTTTGCCATAAACACCATTCTCGTATTCGCGCGCGCATATTTAAATGTCAGCGATATGGAATATCAATTTGAATCGTGCGAACGCACCCGCTGCTTCGATATATATATATATATATATATATATATATATATATATTCGAGGCGGATCGTTAAGTTGCGCGCGCGCCGGAATGGCGAAGAAAAAGTCGACGGCATGACAATGCAGCAATTAATTCCATTCTATAATAAACACAAAGATCCTTCCAAAGGGATACACGCAGAGAGTAAGTAGGGGAGGAAAAAAGATAAATACCAGGCGATTATCCCAGCTGTATCTTGGATCGAAAAATGTTGATAGTCATTCTGGATTTGTTTAACAAGCAGACGCGAGCTTTGATACACTGTCGAAATATCTATTACAATTCGGTCTCGGCAGTCGCGGAAAGTATTGATTGACAGTGCTTTAAACCGAGAGTCAACCTCCTCGTCCCTTCTATCTGGATAAATACATTTACAAAAAAAAAAGTAATACAAAACAAAAAAAGTAATTGACTAGGCAGGGGGGAATAGACAAACATCTAGTTTAGATGCAATTTCTCGAGATTGATAATTCTGGCTTACAGTCGCTTGTTAACACAGATATTCGGACGGAGATCGGTTTTGCACGACTGTAGAAACGAGTGTTTTCGATTGTTTCGAAAACTAGCGAGATTTGAGGAATTTCAATCGTGAGGGAGGCTTTCGTGTTTAGAGGCCATCGAGGGCTTTGACATTCTCTTTTTTTTCCGTTAATTACTTTTTCATTACGGCTTTAATCGAATAATATGGATTGTATTACGAAGTTCGGAGAGAGCTGTATAGTTTTAAAAGTTGCATTTCCAATTCAATTAATTTTTATACGTTGTAGCCAAATATGCTATGTTACGAGAAGAATTTAATTTTAAAAAAAGGTGTATATAGCTAAAAGCAGTCGCTAATCCTGTGTAAAATTCGCATTTAAAAAATTTTTTTTATTTTCTATTTCGCTTTTAAACGCACGTAACGTTTTGCGCCATATTTCACCGAGAACGATTTAACATTGCTAAAAATTGTACGAATTTGCGAAATCCGAAAAATCACTGTAATTCAACGTCACCTTTCTCATTTCAGAATCTGAGGTGATCATTGATGCGCTCGGCGCAGTAGAGGAGCACGCATAGACCCCGATCGTCCATTCCTCAGCCGCAATGGAGAGTTCGGAAAGGTAAGCACGCGTATCAAAGGAAACGCTACGCAAGAAAAATCAAGGCTGCATTAGAAGCCAAATAGAAAGAGAGAGAGAGAGAGAGAGAGAGAGAGAGAGAGAGAGAGAGAGAGAGAGAGAGAGAGAGAGAGAGAGAGAGAGAGAGAGACAGAGAGAGACAGAGAGAGAGAGAGGAGAGAGAGAAGAGAGGCCGCAGAAGGGCGAGGAGGGGGAGGGGCAGGGGAGGGAGCTGTTTTATTGCTGGCACGAGTTCTTGGCAAAATTCCGCTCGCGTATAGGAGATAGAGCGATGCATCATTCGCAGGGCTGCGCCGGCGATTCTTATCTCTCGGTCTCTGTCTCTCCCTCGCTGAACTGGAAACGACAAAATTAATTTGCTGGCTGGGAAACAAAGACGGATCGGCTTTTCGCGGACGCATAATTTTAGCGAACGTTTTCCAGTTGGCCGAAGTGTGCGGAGGGTGGGAGGAGGAGCTGGCGAGACGTGTAATCCTGGACGCAATGATATACGGCTGCATGCATATATCCTTTGGCTCTTCGGCTACGGATGAACCGCGGTCAAGCATTTGATACGCGTCGATCGTTACGTAAGCCCGATGAGTGACAGAGACGCAAGAGACGGCATAGGATATGAACGAGTTTCCAAAGAATTGAGATCTCTTGTGATTAAGAGCCGCGATTTTTTTTTTAACGCTGAATAATCCCGGAGAGCGGCGCAATCGTAAGAAGAACAATTAGACTGCGAGCGTGCGTGAGCCTTGCGAATCCACCTATTCGCGCACCGACAGCTCTATTCTTATGTAATTCGTTTTTTTTTTTTCATTATTCTTTTTGCGCATCTTGATTGCGCCTTGTATACGCCACAATAACGACAATGGTTTGCCTCTCTCGTACACTTCTAAACTGCGCAAATTCGCGATTACGTTTCGTAAATAAAGTTTGAAAACGAAACTGGTTTTCCGGCGGACCTTTAATAACAAGGCGAGGATGTATATCTAAGTGTGCATAATCGCCGATGGGTATATAAGTGGTCCCCTGCGCTCCTTCGGTAATTGATATCGCTTCAAAGACAATGGCTTTATGTTTTTGTTCTCACGCGCGCGCTCGTTAATAAAACTTTTCCGATACGTAATCGTCGAAAAAAGCTCGCGTAAGCTCGCAATTATTCCTTAAGTACGCCAAACTCGCCAATCCAATGCAAATTAATCCTCTCATTTATTTTTCTGCTTTTAATTTACCAACAGTCGTTGTTTCGCTATTCGATCAGCTTCCCTTTGCTCAATCATCTTTACGTAAAAATCTACGATTACGTGCCGCCGATCCGACGACATTAAAGCAAAAACAAAATAATAGCGAAATTAATGAATATTTCTTCCTTCATTTTTCAGGTACGAGGAATCGCCTGTGTACAAAACACCACCGGCTTATTACGTACGCAGAGTCACAGGTAATTACCAAGAATGGCGTATTCTACAAACCTATCGATCCCTCCCCGAGCACAATTGAACAAATATTTAATAACCGACGTATTGCAAAAAGAAATACAGTGAGGGAGGGATGTGTAAGGGGGAAAGGTCGTTAAATATTTGCTTCGATTAATTATCGCTTTAGCCGGAGTGCGTAAAAAGCGAGAGAGAGAGAGAGAGGGAGAGAGAGAGAGAGAGAGAGAGAGAGAGAGAGAGAGAGAGAGAGAGAGAGAGAGATAATGTTCGATTAACGAGGATCTAGTCTAACTTAAATTTGGGAAACACTTGCAGATATGGTGCCGGCACGAGTCGTCCTCTACATGCTGTCCTTCTCGGGCTTCGTCGTCTCGTTCATGATGAGAATGGACATGAACATGGCCATAGTCTCGATGGTGAAGTACACGCAGACCGAGAATGACGCCATGTCGATGAACTGCAATCCCCTCGTCAATATCTCGTCCAACGGAAGCCTGCAAGCTTCGAGCAATTCCAGCAGCCAGGTACGTCATCATTGAACAAAGAAAAAAAGAGAGAAAGAGAGGTAAAGCGATTTAATTGCAATACAGCCGGAGGAGGGTGAGTTCGATTGGAACTCGAACGTGCGCACGACGATAATCTCGTCGTTCTTCTGGTGCTACGTCCTCTCCCAAGTCGTCGGCGGAGTTCTCACCCAGTACCTCGGCACCAAGACCGTATTCGGGGGCTCTCAGCTGGTCACGGCCATCTGCAGCCTCCTCATACCCAGCGCGGCTAGCTATCACTACGGCGCCGTTATCGCCCTGCGTAGCATCCAAGGCGTCGCCAGTGTAAGTTATCCCTTCGACTCTTTTCCCTTTGGCCTTTATCTTATTCGCGCACATACGCCCATTCTCCATATCGTCGCGATTGTTTTTTATCAGTCGACCTGAAATTGCAGCAACGCAAGCCGATTTTCCTGCCGATTCGTTTTTATTTTTCCCCATGATATGAGCTTGAATTACCCTTAATCTCTTCGATCATACCTCACTATCGAATATCCGCTTAACAATAATTGATTTGCTCACGAAATACGAGCATGTCCGTTCAATAGCCGATTTATTCTGTACAAGCCATATGAGATTTTTTTTCTCTTTCTTTTCATTTTTAAGCATTAAGCTTGTTTTATTAAGCTGCAGAGCTGAATACTTTGTTATTTCTCAACTTCAGGGATTGACGTGGCCTGCTATGTACGCTATTGTGGGTCTCTGGATACCGGCGGTCGAGCGCTCACGATTCATGTCTTCCTTTCAAGGTAATTATCCGCAATTTCGTATGATCATGCATAGACGATAAGTCGTTATTCTGTGAAAACATTTTTTGCTAGTTTAAACCAACAAAAATGTTGCTTTAAACTACAAATGTAAAAAAATTGTTATTCTTCTTTGAGAAAGCATACTGCTAAGGTAGTTAGCAGCGGTTTTTTTCTTCGAATTTTACCGCTGATTTATGTGTATTCGTTTAAGCTAAACTGAATTTCGTGTGTTACAGTGAAACTTCAATACTATAAATATATAATCGTTTAATTTCTAATATAAAACATATGATTTCCAAAAATGAATTTTTTAGTCAAATTACATATTATTATTATTATACATTTCTACACGAGCTCCCTCCCGTCAATCATGTCATTATTATTTATGAAAATCTTATGCATTATATTGACACGTAAATACACACGCACGCACGCACACACACACACACACACACACACACACACACATTTACATATACAGAAATATACAAGTTTTCACATGTGTTATTCGAAACTTTGATTATTTGACGCTTGAGTTTACTTTCAGCTTGCTGCTTGAGAAGGGTAATGAAAGTAAAATTATGAAAGTGGAAACGTATCGTTGTCCGAATAACTTTAAGTATAGCAAGATAAAGGGAGAAAAGTGAGACTTTGTGATACGGACTTTTTTTCAACTTTTAGTTAGTCTGCGATTACGACCAAATAATAACATTGCGTGATAAAGTCCTAGATTTTTTTTTCTTTATCTCACTTGTGCAACCATTTTCTCACTTTATCACATTGCAAATGCTTCAAGCTATATTCAACCCGAAATCAATTGTACTAAATTTTCTATTTTTTCTTTGTCGCAGCTATATACTGGCGTTAATTACGTACATATGTTTTTTATAATAATGTTTATTTATAACGCTGAACGAACGAACGAAAAAAAAAATTTATTAATTTATTCAACAATACATGGCTTATTGTTGATGAAAATTTCGTAGAAAATTATTTATACATAATTTGCGTCAACAATCATTTTAAGCAGACCAAAAAAATAAGGAAACAAAAAAGTAACAATGAGAAAATTATACTTATGTAATGAAAAAAGAAAAAAAACATGAGATTTTTTTGTGATTTTCAAGGCAAAAAATCTTGCGGCCGCGGCGATAATACGACTGGTTTTTTTCTGTTTTTTTTCTCTTCATTTAATTTACCAAATTTTGTTCTTTTCATGAAATACATAAAGTGACTCTTGTTTGATTAGCTGTTGAAGCACACAGTGTCCGAGTAGCGGCGACACACACAGAACAGGCGGCATACCAAGTGACCAAGTTGAGGTTCGAGGTATACTCATGAGTGACCGCTCAACAGCATGAGAATGGCCGAGTATACTTTAAATAAGATTAACACTTAATCATGGCGTGTGCGATCAAGCCTAACTGTGCCTAGCGCTGATCTCTCGCTGACGATAAACTGTTTTGCGATTCGAACGTTTATATTCACGATATCACTCCTCCATCGCCCTACCCCCTGTCTTCCCCACCATATAATATAACTCGCTCTCTTCGACTGTGACTCTCTAAATTTGAATCGGTGGAAGAAAGGCTCATCCCGTTCAAACGATGACGTGCTCTTGCCGCTGTTGTAACAGACGCAGTGTAAAAGTTAGATTCGCCGACGATGAATTAACAATCGAACGCTATAAGCCTTGCCTTTTCTCTCTCTCTCTCTCTCTCTCTCTCTCTTTCACTCTTTTCGTTAATATTACTTAATCAGGACATGCTAAAAGATAATTGGAATATTTGTGCGGAGTTACGTAAGGGGCCTCGTAATTTTGAATTATTAAAGCTTATCGTGACAGAGGCGATTGGTATTACTATTATAGCTTGCGCCTTCGTTGTTTTTATCTCGAAGCCATAGTTGAAATTTATTTCAACCGGTGTCTTAAAACTCGAGTAAAAATATTCGTTTGCTTCATCTTTTACGATGTAAAAAATTGAGTTACTGCTAATTCAAATTTAGAGCTTGACAACGTCTAGATTCTAATTGCTATACTTAAGTTATCAAATTTTTCTTTACGCAGCTATACGAGCGTTTTTTCTTAAATTATTAAAAGAAAGAAAGAAAGAAATTTCAATAATAAGTTAGTAAATAATAGTTTACTTTTATCGAGTCTAACAAGATTGAAATCATTATTTACAGGTATAGAAGTTTCATTGTCCCACTCACAGTTCCTTCAAAAGCCCATGCATCACTTTTCGAATAATAAGGGTGGCCAGAGCCACTCTTTCGAACAATCATAGTAGTCTTTGATTTTTGCAAATTTCGTAACTATGATCATTCGAAATCTCATGACTAATCCTTAGAACTGTCACATCATGTCGATAAAAACACAAAATTTACCACGAAACTGCAACATACAAGAACATAACACAAAAAACAGATTTGTATTTGACTCGAGAAAAAATTTGATATGTAACTGTGTCTCAAAGAGTCATAGCGACATACAGCCGCGCGCACACACACAGACACACGTTTACATAAACAATTAAGACACAATTAGATTGTTAACAAAAAAAAGCGCCGTACATACACACACACACACACACACACACACACACACACACACACACACTTACACATAAACGCACACTTGAGAGAATAGTGAAATCGCTGAGAGACTAATACAGCCCTGTTTTTTTTTTCATTTTCAAATGGCCATTGCAGAGACTGCGCGCGCCTCGCCTTGGGACGTTAGAGTCCGGTCTCTCTCACAGTCGCAGTGTGTGAATCGAATCACCCCCACAATCCACAATCCACAATCATCATCGCTTATCGAATGTGCGCAGGCGAGATCTATCCCCGGCGCTGATGTTGCTGCTCTGACGCCGCCAAGCTGCAATTGGGCCCGGTCATCGCAACTCTCTCGACGACGAAAACACATGCACACGCAGGCAGAGCACGCGAGAGAGAGAGAGAGAGAGAGAGAGAGAGAGAAAAATGAGACTTGATGAGCATACACACAACAATACGATGATGATGATGATGATGATGATGATGATGATGATGATGACAATGACGATGTAGCGTGCGCGGGAGAGAGATTGAGCGCAATGCATATATATTAAAACGTACATACAAATACATATAAAGCATATGATAATATATGATATGATATTGTACGAAATAAAACCGACGCAAGTAGGCGCACGCGATTACGCGTCGAGCCTTGACGATAAAGATGTAACAATGTCATAACAATGATGTTTTATAAGATCTAAGAATAGGATATACGATGGAATAAAATCTGAAAAAAGCCATTATAATAAAATGTAAATTGGGTCTGACCAGGGGAGTTGACGAAATAGAAGAGAGAGAGAGAGAGAGAGAGAGAGAGAGAGAGAGAGAGAGAGAGAAAGATGCTCGAGGGGTGGCGCGGGCAGGAGCGTCGCGCTGCCCCGAGACCTCCTTAACGCCCGGCTTCGTTTCTTCTTCTGGCTGCGCAGGCTTCAGCTTTGGCATCGGCATCATCTACTCCATCGCCGGATTCATTATCGGCCAGTTCGGCTGGCGGGCCGTGTTCTACACGACCGGCACGACCGGCGTCATCTGGTGCGTCTTTTGGTACTTCTTCGCCTTTGACTCGCCGGCCACGCATCCGCGCATATCTAGCCAGGAGTTTCAGTACATACAGAATGGCATCAGCGGCGTTACGAATGATGGCAACGAGGTCTGACTCTTTTTTTATGAACATTTATTTATTGATGTAAATTGTTAATGTCCTTTTATTATAAAAGCTTTGATTTTAATGTTTGTTGCGAGTAGCCGATGGCCGTGCCATGGAGGTCGATATTCACTTCGCTACCGGCATGGTCGATTGGCGTTACCACTTTTGGCCGCATCTGGGTACACTACGTCTTCATCACCACCGGTCCCATGTACATAAAAACAGTCCTCGGGCTTGGCATTGAAGCCGTAAGTACATATATCGCTTATCATTGCCATTGATCTTGAGAATTAACAATAGTTGTTTTTCCTCCTTATAGAACGGCATCATATCTGGCGCGCCTTTTATCTGCAGCTACTTCGGCTCGGTCGTATTCTGCTACATTGCCGATCTGCTGGTTACGAAGCAGCTGGTTTCGTTGACAAACGTTCGAAAGATATTCACTGCTGTCTGTAAGTTGTGGCGTATTTTTTCATTTTATTAATCGTCAAATGAAGTTAAAATTAAAACGACATTAATAATTTCTTTTTTATTTTACAGCCCAGGTAATCCCGGGAATTTTGGTTGTGCTCATCGGATACTTTGGCTGTAATATTCTGCTGGCATTGACAGTGTGGTTCATTGCCGTCACTCTTATTACCGCCGCGTACGCTGGAGCAATGGCCAACATTGTTGATATTGCACCAAATTTCGCGGGTAATTTTTCGCTCGATAAACTTTTCCAAATTTTAATGAAATGGATTTTTCTTATTTTTTATAACCATACAAAAAATCTCTCTGTTATTCAGGACCTGTATTAGCCTTCGCACAAACAATCCACATGACAGCCAGTTTCCTGTCCCCATTAGCAGCTGGTTTGCTAAGACAAAACGACGTAAGAATTTTGTACCATCAATCAACTTCTAATTTGCAATTTTCATTAAAAAAAAGCCCTTACGAAAGACCGTGCTTGTTGCAGCAATCGCTGAACGCTTGGCAAAGGGTGTTCAGCGTAGCGGCGTGCGTCGCCTGCGGCACTTACGTCGTCTACCAGATCTTTGGCACTGCCGAGATTCAGTCGTGGAATTACCCGGACCAGAAATATCCACGCTCCTCCGCCGAGGACTCGCAGCCGCTCAATGACTCGCCCGAGCACAAGCAGCCAAGCATCATAGCTCAAAAGTCCAGCAACAACCATTCCGCCGGTGTTTAAACGCGCGACCCGCTGACGGGCGCCAGCCTCTCGGCTGGCGTATTTGCCATCTAGTAGCACATGCCTAACACACCTCTGACAAATTCCCAACGAATCAACTTCGATGGTCGCTGTAGATATAATCAAGCAAGGGAGCGACAAAGCTTCGCCGACTTGTTGCGTAATATCAAAAGTGGGCTGGCCTAGACGCAGCCCGTGGAAAAGCCTTTTCTTCGGTGCTACAGTGACAGCACGGGAAAAATGTATACCTGGGGGGTTCCCTGCCAGACGAATGAATTCACCTGTCTCGAGGATTTATTAACACGTACGGGTTTTATCGATTTCGGTAGACGTCTCTTTTTCAATTTTAGACTCGTCCTGACTTCAATTTCCGCCGAATCGCCGCGGAGCACCGTAATTTTTTACTGAATCTTTTACTTAATCGTGCAATTGCAATTTATTTACTTAACTAGACAGTTATGAGTAATCTCACATTATTACAGAATTATTAATATTATATTGTTTTGTTGCTGTATTTTTTTATTTTTTATTATTAATATTATTATTATTATTATTATTATTATTATTATTATTATTATTATTATTAATATACCTAAGTTTTGTTTGAATGTCTTAAAACAACGCGTCTCGACGTATATCTCTGTGACATCTCTGGTGACATTAAGAAAACGTAGTTTTTCTTGGTCCAAGCAAAATACTGTAGAATCTCTTTAAGTAGATTTTTACTTTGTCTAACTGTATTTTAACTAAACTACACTTAAATAACTGCAGATCTCACTTGTTAAAAAACTTCATTGCCACGTAGAGTTATTTTTAATTAACGAGCCTTGTACTTGTACCGTCGTAGATGAAACTGTTTATAATGCTGCTCTCTCAATACGAGTAAGAGAATTAAGCGCTCTAACGTTTATACATATTCTCGAAAATATTTTTGAGTATTATTTTTTTAACTACTTTTTACATACATGATAAAGAAAAGCATTGACATTTATTTCGTCGATTTATAAAACAGAGTATGAATAATAAATATGTATAGTTTCAGTGCCTTGTGGACCACAAAGATTATGACAATTACAAATGAAATAAATGAAAAATACTAATCTATGAGCACACTATTACTGTGAATAAAAATATAAATATAGATTTTAAGGAATTATGAAAAGGATTCTGAAAACATGAAGGAGTGAAAAATGAGAGAGAAAGCAAGAGTGAGAGTGATAGAAAGAGAGGAGGTGTGAAAGGTGAAAACAAAAGAGTGAGAAAAAAAGATGTTATGGCATCTCGGCAATGTGTACATAAGTTCATTCATGTTATACAAATGCGAGATAGTTTAAAAAAAAGATAAATAAATTATTGCATTGATATTCATAATACGATAAACTTTATTTTCTGTCTACTGTATAATTATGATATAAAGCTGTTTATTATTCTGATGAATAGCCGTGCACATGCACAAACGCTGTCAATCATCCTGTTCGATAATTGCAGATAAATATTAGTTACGTTTTCAAGATTTTCGTGAAATTCCAATGGTTAATAATTAAAATTTCTTCTAAAATTAACAATAATCGTTTGGTTTAAAAACTTTGTTTAAAATGCAGGTTTCAAATAATTTTTATACACACACACACGCACACACACACGCACACGCACGCACGCACACTTATACATACATACACACACAAAAATGATTGGTATTAGGGGGAAGAATGTTGAGCAGATTATCATAAAACACGAATTGTTGAACAATACATTTCGTTCACGACGGCAATGGAGTTGTTTGCATGGCCCGAGCGAAATAATAAGCATTGAACTATGTGACTCAAATCTAAAATATGCAATCACGTGAAGATTTAATATTGTATAGACGTAACGAGAAATTGTTTTGACCGTGGGTACGAGAGGGTCTCTCCCGACTTTCCCCTACATAGAGTAAATAAATATAAAGAGATAAGCCATTCTTATGTCTATATCTAGCAAGTAAAGATTTTATTCGAAAAATCAACCAATAAAACCTGATGTTAATAGGCCATTTTTTCGACTTTTTGAAAAAAAATGTACACCATTTACATGAAGCCATCCTATACGTGCCTATACTGTTCTCGTAAACTCCAGAAAGTTGTAATTTGTTCCTCGATCAATAAATTCACTCGTTTTTCCACTTCACGGAGGACGACCAATTAATAAATCTCAGGTACAAGTGCCGCGCCAATAGCTCGCGTGATTTATATAACAGTATCTGTTGTTTCTCTCGCGATAAATCGGTATATTATTCTCGAGTTCATCGAAGGAGCAGATCATAAACGGCCGAGCTTGCAGAGAAATTATACCGTCCTCTTTATCGTCGAAAATCTCATCTTTCCTCTTTAGACAAGTGAAGGAGACGATTAAATATATTCCAGGGGCCTGAGTCGCGACTAAAATCCTCTGTTTGTCGGCCGAGATAGCCAATTTGTCGGGGCAAGCGAGAAGTATCCAGAAACTCCCTAGCGGACC
>JAPYYQ010003685.1:0-10126 GCA_030522585.1 Anagyrus pseudococci
AGTCTCTCTCTGCCCCAGGCTTATTCACAGATCCATAAAGTCCGGTATAGTCCGGTACGCCGTGCGGTACTAAGTACCGACTAGTTCCATTGCGTGTGCACGAAGGTGTAGAGTGCGATTCGCTTCGTATACGAGGAAGTACATCGTGAGAACACCAGCGAATACTCCCCGGTCCTCAACAGAACCGCCACCTGTCATCGCGCATTGACCCGAGTACCGAGATCGGTTTCACCGTCGCCCTAGCGAATAGCGTCTACGTTGAGCGTCAGTAAGCCAATCAGGTACTGTACAATTCAATATCTACTGCCCTGCGCGTACCCTGTACGCGCTTGTATATTCTCTCTCTCTCTCTCTCTCTCTCTACTTCACGCGGACCTACGCGACGCGTCAGTAACATAGTTGCACTGTGCGTCTTCTAACGCCTGTTCATGCCAAACAACAGCCCGAAGGCAATTGTCGTTTACATTCATCCGTTTAATTTATAAGTCTCTATCTGTACACGCATATTCACTTATATCCGTTACTTGTATCCCTTTTTATTTGAACAATTAAAACTCATCGTTATCTTGTATATTACGTGTGTTTTCTACCTTTCCCTCATCCTACCGCTATACTAAGCTAAACTTACGTGCGGTAGCGTTCACCCGTCGGAGCTCGCATTAAGTATAAAAATATCATTGTTCGTTTGTTTAAATATTACCATTTACCGTCTTATTATCCGAACATAAAGACTTTATTAAACATATATCACTGCACTAGTGTATTGGTGTGCAAGATATTAGAACCCCATTGGCATTAAAATTATATTGATTGAATTATATTGATACGCCAACGCTACGCGGCATCAGGCGTACGCGCTCCCCGATACTTAGGTATCCAGGCGCCGTTCCCCTACCCCCTTATCCAACGCGAAGCTTACACTTCGTTCGAAGCGTAGTCTCAGCCGCCGTTGCCACCGGCTGCACTTCGGCAGCGCGCTCTCTTTTCTTCCCGCGCGCCGCTCGCCATCGAGCGCCGTCGTGCTTGCCTGGTCGGACTCGGCTCGTCCGTACGCTCTCTCTCGCCCTCGCGCCGCTCGCCACCGAGCGCCGTCGTGCTCGGTCGGCCGGACTCGGCTCACTTCGCCAGCCTAGCGCCGCCCCGCTGCGCTTGGGCCCTGACGCGCCCGAAAATTCAAATGCGCCGGGTCGGAATATTTCTCCCTGTGCTCCGTGCCGATATAAAAAAACCGCATTATGTCCCTATATTCCTCTCTCGCATATATCCTCCTGTACGCCGTAGTAATTTTCCTTTTTATCCATCCTACGTGCGTCGAGTTAGTACTGACCCTAGCCAAACTGATGGCAGAATCCGCTCTCAGTTTAATCGAATAAGGAGAGAGAGAGAGAGAGAGTAGAGTAGAGTAGAGTATGTGTTTATTAAGGCCAAGGGGTATTACCCCATCTGGTCATTAGATCTACAAAATTATTGAACAATAAAGTAATAATTTACAAAGTAGCCAACTGGCGTAAAAGAAATACAAAATTATCAAAAGAAACAAAAGAAAAAAAAAAATAAAATAAAAAAGATATAAAGATAAGAGCAAAGTTTACAAGTAGCAGTACAATTTGCTTAGGATCGCAGGTATCAAAAAAGTGTATAGTTAGCATTAGACTAATAAATTCACTTAGTTTCCTAGTAATCGCAAGATAACAAATGATTGAATAATTTGTACTTAACTATTTAGATTGCATATACTCGTAAGATAACAAAGATTTATAAATTCAAATTGCTTATAGTGAGTAGTCAATTCGCATAAAGACGCTGGTTAACAAAAAATAATTCTTATAATTTGCACTTAAGAGTTATTAACAACAATAACGATTAAAGTAAGACTTAAGCTAATAGAGATAAATCAATTTAGATACGACATCAGATAGCGATTAAAAGAAGCCAAGGAGACTCTTAGGGCAAAATAAGAGTTCCTAGATGCCAATAACTGCTGGTCCATGAAAGCAATGACACCCGCAAGGAGGGGGCAATTAAGTAGGGCAAAGATGATTACTAGGAGGAAGAGGAGCACGGTATAGGTGGATGTTCGCAATCGCCTATATCCCGATCCATGAGTGCATCAAAGACTAATTTCTTATAGGCTGGCAGGTCATTAGGTGAAAGAGAGGGGAACGGTAAACCATTCACCAGATCAGCTGAGAAGACAGTAAATGACTTTCGCATAGCCTCAGTCTTGAATGAAGGGCGGGATAGGAAGGTAGGAGGAAGCCTACTAGACTGCCGAACTGTGGTATCCTGTGTGAGTACCATACGATCAGCAATAGACGAGGGACAACCATAGGTCAAGATATTGTGACAGAGAGCGGCAATCAGGTATTGACGCCTGCGCTTAGGGCTGAGCCAACCTAAAGCAAGTCTGTATGGAGTGACATGGCTGGTTCTTGGGATATTGCCATAAACAAATCGGACACACGAGTTGAGTAATCTCTTCAACTTGAGCTCGCGCTCGTCGTCCAGGCTGTGATAAACTGCTGAGGCATAGTCAAAAATTGGAAAGACAAGTGTCTCGATGAGGTGCTTCTTAAGATTGAAAGTAAGAGATCGCCTGCACTGTCTAAGGGAGCGTAGAGTACGGTGTACCTGCCTCGAGATGTGACCAACATGTGCACTCCAGGAGAGATCACTATTCAGCCATACACCAAGACTTTTCACTGTTGATACGAAGGGTATCGTTTTTCCTAATGCTCTGACCTCATCAACTTCATCAACATTTAGGCGAGACGTGAAGGTAAAGCTGCCCAAGAAGATAGCTTTAAATTTATCAGGATTTGCAACAAGTCCATTACCTGATGCCCATTTCATGAGGGATTCAAGGTCTTCGTTTAGCCTATCTACCGCTTCATTATATTGGCCACAAGGTACTGTAACGTACAACTGCAAGTCATCCGCAAACAATGTGTACTTGCAGTGCTTTAATACAGATGAGATACCTAAGATAAAGACTAAAAATAGCAGGGGCCCCAAGACACTGCCTTGCGGTACTCCGCAGAAAACTGCCTCCCAGTCCGAGGTATTCAAATTGCTATCAACCGTGGCTTGATGTCTGAAGCAAAGGAACGTATAAAACCAATGGAGCGAGGTATCATCAAAGCCAAGATTTCGAAGCTTGTGAAGCAACAAGTCATGCCTAACCATATCAAAAGCCTTGGAAAAGTTCACTAAGACAAGCAAGGTGCAGCATCCTCTATCAATACCCAGCCTAACATCATCCAGCAGTGAAATCAGGGCAGTTTGCGTACTGTGACCAGCTCAAAATCCAGACTGATTTGGGTCGAAGAGATCATTCTTAGAGAGGTAGTGACGAACCTGTCGATCTACAATACGCTCCAAAACCTTAGACAGCTCAGGCAGTCGGGCAATAGGTCGAATATCTGATAGAGAGCGAGGTTTCGAGATTTTAGATAATGGTTGAAGCAGCGTTTTGCACCAGGCCCTTGGGAATACGCCAGTAGAGAGTGATTTATTAAAAATAATGACTAGTGGGCCTACTATTTGAGGGATGAGAAGCTTAAGCATAGGTGAAGAGATGTCATCAATGCCGGTTGATTTAGAGGAAGATTTGACTAGGGCAGCCAGAACATCGACTTCAGAGACTTCACCAAATAAAAATCGACTGGTCAGATTACTCGGAAAAGACGCTGACAACACTAACTGAAACTCGTTGCTAGTGAGTCGAGGGTGGGTAGTCGAGATTGACGAAAAATGAGCATTGAGCTGATTAAGAGAAAACTGTGAAAACGGTGAAGGCGACGAAGATCCCGACAGACCCATATCACGAAAGACTTTCCATAGAGTCCTAGAGTCAGAGGCTGTGGCAAGCTTACCTGCCAAATATTGATTCCGAGCTGTGTCAATAGCGTTTCGCACCTGTGACCGTAAATGCCTAAATCGATGTAAGTAGGTTACCAAGCCAGATTGGTCGTGAGCCTTGTAGGCCCTGTCACGAAGGCTAATCAGGTCGCGAATGGACGGACTAACCCAGGGTTTCCTTCTTCTCGAAAAATGGACGGGACGCATAGGAGCAAAGTGATTAAACGATGTTAATACTGCCTGTGATAGCCAGGAAACGAGAGTATCCACTTCAATCAGCGGATTCAAAGCAGCGTTATCGTCTACAGTAGACAAAGAGACAAGAGACTCGACAAAAAATGAGCAAATATCTGCAGTATTAATGCCTGACAAAGAGCGAGCGAATAATGTGGTGGAAGCAGGCGGTGGGAGTGGAAGATCATAGGTGATTTCTATCCAGTCATGGCCAGCTGAGAATGGAGAGATGGATTTCTCGTACGAAATGAGTTTGTCAGGATCTCCAGTGATAAACAGATCTAACCAAGTGTGGGATGATCTATCTCTATAAGTTGCATGATGGGTAGGCTCTGAATGCACTACGTAGAGTGAATTTGCCTGAATGACTTCATTTAGATAGTTAGATGCATGGGTGATAGTCGAAAGATCAATATTGAAGTCACCAGTAATAATGACATTTCTGTACAGAGGTGCAAACTCAGCCAGGATAGAGAAGAAGTTACCGGGATAGATTGCACCCGGTCTTCTATACACAACCGCGAAAAGCACACAAGACTGATCAACCAACAGCTCGAATATGATGAACTCGGCTGAGTTGCTGAAGACAGGATCATAAAGAGCGAGCAATTTGACCTTAACATTAGTATCTATGTATGCCCCGACCCCTCCACCCTGCTTGCCCACTCTCGGATTATGATAAAAATCGTAGCCCTCTAACTTGAAAACTTCTACATTTTCATTTTCAATGAGGAAAGTCTCACTTATGGCAACAGCTAAATATGGCTTGCTCAAGACCTTATGTTTAAGGAGGCTGAAGTTTGTAGAGAGCCTGTTAATATTTATATGGGCAAAAATAGTCCGTTGAGGCGACTTCTGGTGTGACTGACGGCCCGAGGGTAGTCAAGCATTTGAGTAGTGAGGTGGTAAGCTTGCTAGGTCAGTGTTATTGCTAATCAGAATAGGTTTAGAGTTGAGTTGGGCGCGCATGTAAACTTTATTGCTACGAACATAAGGGCGGGCATAGTTGAGTCTATTAGCAAACTCACGAGCCTGACGCAGCAAAAGATAGACAGGCTTAGGCCAAAGCGGACGCAGATAAAGGCGCCCTGGGCCGCCACTACCCAAAACGGCAAGATTCGTCTTTCCACTAACCTGTCTAGACCTGGAAGCAATCAACTTGCGAGCTTGTGGGGAACCCAGTTGGAATACAAGAGAACGGGTGTCAGGAGAGCGGTTAGAAACAGACCCTGTGGCTTGAGATTGTTGATGAGGAGACCAATCTCTTATGTTTATGACGTGTGGTAGCAGAAGTTGGAGGCCCATGACCTGAAGGATTTTCTCAGCTATAACATGGTCAGTTAAGGTTACGCTAGAGGCCACACCAGTAAGCAGCACCTCGCAATCATCCTCATCCTCATCCCCATCCAAGCCCTCATTAGTCAATCTTTTTGAGCCTTCAGTCTCTAATGCAGCTACTCTCTGAGTGAGCTCAGAGATTTGGTCAGTGTGCTGGTTAACTTTGGAGGACAAATTGGAAAGTGACTGTTTGACTTCTTCAACTGAAGATGTAAGGACATTAATCGAGCTTTTTAGAGAAGATTGATCAGCTTTGGCATGGCGCAGGAATTGGTCAATGTGGTGGGCTCTAGTTGATCTGTTAGAAGTGAGTCTACTCGACTTTGTTTAGAGACTTGGGCAGAGGAAGGCGAAGGGGGGGATATGAAGCGTTTGTTGGAAGAGTGAGAAGGAGGAGGGGTGTGAGATGGGAAGGAAAAAATTGACTGGAAGCAGCAGAAATAGGAATTTTTAACAATATCCCTTTTGGATTGTGCACAGATAGAATGAAAAACTCGTGGACAGGATGAACAGATTAGGTCAGGGAAAGCAAAGTTTTTGCAGGTGACACGCTTACACAGAGAACAGCTAGCATTTGACATACTAAACCTTGCTTATAATTACGAAGTCCTTTGATCGTGCTAAGTCCTGAGTCATCAAGGCAGCAAAATAGTCTCCTTATTAGTCAATAATTTGCAGGTGATGATTAAGGAGCGTCGTTGCAGTGCAGAGTCGAATTTAGCGCCATACAAACTTGAAATTGGCGCCTCCAAAATTCAAAATTGGCGCCACTCGGGGTTCGAATTTGGCGCCGCTCAAAATTCAAAATTCGAAATTGGCGCCGTGTTCCGACTGAAGTTGGCCGCTAATCAGGCGCGGGCGCGTACTGCCAACACAGTCACTGGGCAGAAGTTTAAAGTTGATGCCAACTGATGAGCCAGGTGCGCAGGTGCGAAGATGAGTGATGCCAACTGATGATTGATAATAGCATGTGTGTAATGCAGCCAGAAAAATTTGAGGTTATCTCTCGGGAGTAAATTAGAAAGTAATTCCAGGGCCGAAATTTACTGTATAGTCACAAGTAAATGGATCGAGACTTCCAGGCCCAACGGAACCACTTTTCTAAAACAGAATTGCTCCAAGCAAGATAGGACGAGGATTAGAAAAATCCAATTATATGCGGAGGAAATCAAGAAGCGTGTGATCGTACTCACCGAGAGAGAGAGAGAGAGAGAGAGAGAGGTATACTTGTCGTTGAGATTGAGTGAAGCAGGGAGGCGCACAAGCCCTTCCTCCCTCGTTCACGCCCCCATCTACACATATTTACCCAACAAGAATAAAATCGATCAGACTTCATCCCATCAGTTGACAATTTACTATACGTAAGACCAGACAGGCGCAGCCCCCCTCCCGCTAAGTCGTTAGTATTGTGGACGCGCTCAGCTCCATCATGCAGAACGACAATACGACCGGTGCGGTCGGCAGTAGGGACCAAACTACCAACGCAGTAGGACCCAATATTATCTTAGACATGTCTGCCTTCGTGTAGACATTTAACAGCAACTTTAACTTCCAACATGCCCTCAATATGATCCCCACCTTCGACGGCAAGAATATGCCGCTGAGGGACTATATCCAAAATCTCAGAAACGGAGATACATGGGTGCCAGAGGGGCAGAAATTAAGGTACTTGCAGGCCAGACAGAGAGATGAAGATCAGACAGAGCCAATCCATAGGCGAGTACTACGATCACGTGAAGACCCTGTTAAGCGGAGCCAAGCACGCTATGAAAGAAAAGTTTGGAAACAATTACCAAGATGTGATGTACCTCCCGTTGAAGCAACAAGCAATCGACATGTTCATCAAGGGCCTCTCACCCGATATGAGTGGCCTGGTTGACGTCACCAGGCCCCAGACCCTGGAAAAGGCGTACGAGGAGGCCAGTCGCCTAGAGCAGCGCATGATCGCCGGCATTATCCCCGATACGCACAGCCTTGACCGGCCCACGCACCGGACCTATGTGGTACAAGCAAGTGTGAAGACCGCCGCGGATTTGAAGAACAGCGCATAGCCTACAATGACTAAGCCGCTAGTACCATCCTCTCTACCCGTAGTGCCCCAACCGAAGGTATATGGCTCCGGACGACGGACGGAAACTGGGGCCAAGACCCTAACTAACCGGAGTTCTTTAAACTCGCAGCCGGCTCGCCCCCAGGCCAAGGGAGTGAGCCAGGAGCGCAAGTCAAGGCTCCAGCGCAAGTCAAGGCTCAGCAGGTGCTAGCCGTGACGACTGCCACTGCGCAGAGCAAGGAGCTCGGAGGAAACCAGGACACGGAATCTCGGTCCGAGTCGCCAGCTGCCGAGGAGGAGATCGACGCCGGTACCTCGGAGACGAACATTCTACAATCGTAAGGATTCGGGTGCCGGAAGACGACCCATGAACGACCTTCATGATTGACAGTAGGGCGTCCGTCAACGTCATCAAGTTAAAGGCGTTGGCCGACAATGTAATCATTGCCGTGGACCTTGCGGAGATGCTCTCCGGAATAGCCAGCGTAGACGTAGAGACGCTCGGAGTCTCCGAATTAAACATCCTGAATAATATCACTCGATCCCACGTAGTGCCAGACGATTTCCCCATCGAGTGTGACGCCATACTTGGACGTGGCTATCTCAAGGAGCACGCAGGTATAGTCTCATACCACACCTGGGCACTCGTCTTAAAGAGCGATGTGATGCACCCGGTCCCCTTCGTAAAGGAAGAGGTTGTCTCAGACTCGCCATCCGGACCCCCCTTGAGCGGATCAGCCCCCCTGAGGTACGAATCCTACGGAGACGTGCAGGCTGATCGCCAGTTTGTGGCGAAGTACAATGAGTTGGTCGGAGAGAACCCGACGCCCAAGACTGAGATAACACAGCATATTATCCGAGGACGCACTAGGCAAGTTATAAGTATTAATCTCGACAAGAACAGTCTCAAGGAAGGCTACTTGCCCCGAATCAACACCAAGCCAGGAGTATACTTAAGTGAGGGGATCGTCCGCAATGACGATAACTCTTGCCGTGTCATGGCCATAAATACGACCGATAAGGACGTGTCCATCGAAGTCAACCCAAGGGAGCTCCTCCCATTTGAATATACGATTCCAGAGGAGTTTGACTCCGGTACCGAGTACGAAGGCGAAGCCGTTCAGGACCCTCAAGAGCGCGCTACGCAGATACGCGCTGCAGTGCGGCTAGATCATCTGAATCACGAGGAACAAAATCATGTTCAGAGCCTCATTGCCGAATACCCCGACGTTTTCCTGCTACCCGCAGACTCACTCCCCTGCACCAGTCCCGTATATCATGAAATCCCGTTGGAAGACCCCACTCCTGTACATACTAAGCAGTATCGCCATCCTCCAGTCCACCATAGCGTGCTGGAAAAGGACATCCAGAAGAAGTTGGAGGAAGGCCTGATCGAGCCTTCGGCTTCTCCATACAACTCTCCCATATGGATTCGAAGAAGCCCGACAGTGCGGGAAACCCAAGATGGAGAGTCGTCATTGACTTTCGGGACCTGAATAATCGGACCATTGGGGACGCTTACCCGTTGCCCAACATCGCAGATATCATGGACAAGCTGGGAGGAGCCATGTATTTTTCGACCTTTGATCTGGCGAGTGGTTTTCACCAGATTCCCATGGCAGAGAAGGACAAGTGGAAAACAGCCTTCACGACCCCCAGCGGGCACTTCCAGTTTCGCCGTATGCCTATGGGCCTCAAGAACGCCCCGGCTACCTTTCAACGGCTGATGGACCACGTCTTGTCAGGACTACTTCACAGTGAAATGCTCGTCTACCTAGACGACATCATAATTCACGCCGCTAGCCTTCGCGATCACGGCAAGAAGGTCCGATCACTATTCGACTGACTGAGAGCCGCCGGCCTTGTACTACAACCCGACAAGGTTGAATTCCTTAGACGGGAGGTTGCCTTCTTAGGGCACATCATCAGCGAGCGCGGAGTAGAGCCGGACCCCAAGAAGATTGAGGCCGTGAAGAAGTTCCCCCGACCCAAAACCCAGAGGAACATACGTCAGTTCCTGGGCCTAGCCGGTTTTTACCGCCGATTTATTGGAAATTTTTCAGGCATCGCCAAACCCATGAAGGATCTTCTTAGGAAGGGAGACACCTTCGAGTGGAACGACCAATGCGAAGCAAGCTTCGTTACTCTCAGAGACGAGCTGTGCAAGCCGCCCATCCTCAAGTTCCCGGACTTTGAGAAGCCCTTCACCGTGACGACCGATGCCTCGGACTACGCCATAGGGGCTGTTTTAAGCCAAGAGACTGATGGATTTGACCATCCCGTAGTGTATATGTCCCGGATTTTGACCAAAGCCCAGCGTAATTACAGTACCACCGAGAAGGAGTATTTAGCAGCTCTCTCCGCCTTCCACTCCTTCCGAATCTATTTGCTGGGAAAAAATTCACCCTGGTTGCCGACCACGAACCCCTCAATTGGATGCACAACCGCAAGGACCCAAGACAGCGGCTGATGAGGTGGATGTTTAAGTTCACTGACTCCGAGTATACCTTCCGGTACAAGCCGGGGAAGCTCAATGTGAACGCGGTCAAATTTGAAAACCGTCGAAAACGCGTAGAATAGCTAGCGAATTTTATATATAGGTTCTATAAGATTCGCTAACTATTCGACGCAGTGTCGCCTTAG
>JAPYYQ010003686.1:0-10693 GCA_030522585.1 Anagyrus pseudococci
TATATATATATATATATATATAGAGAGAGAGAGAGAGAGAGAGAGAGAGAGAGAGAATGTGGGAATGTTCCTTCTCGGCTCAGAGTGGCAGAGCGTGTAGTGAAATACAGAGAAAAATTCAAGCTTGTTCGTTTGTTGTTGCGTGAAAGAGAAAGAAGGAAAAAAGTAAGTGAGGCAGAGAGTGTAGAGATGTGGATTGTTGCGAGAAGGGGAAGGGAGGGCGCGCGCGGAGCTGTGAGCGAGAGGCAAGCTTACCGTTGTGCATCTTGGCAGCGGCAAGCTGCTCGAGCTTGACGTGTTTCTCGAGGTCGTAGGCCAAATGCTGCTTACGCTTTATTCGCTTGCGCAGGTAGAGATCGTAGCTCGTCCCGACGATCAAAAGGAAGAGCGTCGCCGCACTGACGATACTGCAAACATCCAAATACAATATATATATATATATATATGTATGTATGTATCGCGGTGAGAAGATTGCATTGGATGCAAAGAGAAAGAAAGGGAGTAATGGTCTGGGAGGGGGGGGGCACGTACAAGAGCAGCCAAAATATCGGATCGGAGTAGACATCGTAGTAGTTGTGCTGGTCGCGCACCTTCTCGATCTGCATGTACCTGCCGGCCCGATCGCTCGCCGCGAGCTTCGTTATCAGCTCGACATCGGCTGCGTGACAAGAGAAGGGTAGACAGGCGCCGAGATGCACTATCCTCGGCTGGAAAATAAAAATAAAGCCGCTCTCTTAGCAAGCCAATAAGACAATCACTCCTCCTCCTCGTCCGCTTTCTTGTCAATGTCGTCGTAGCCCATCGTCAGCGCGCATTATTAACTCTCGCCATAGGTGCGAATCTAACGAATCGAGCAAGTCTGCTTAAAAAGAGCAGCTCGACGTCGTCGACAGCAACAGTTAAATTGCGCCAATCGCTTTGCAGACTCTTGCTCTAATTAGCCCCTTGGAATTAGAGCTGTTGTACATCATGCATGGCTGGCCGGGCCGGGCCGGGCCGGGGGGTGGGGGGCATAAACATACCAGAGGCGATAAGCTTCCATTGAGGGCGATGCGCATGACGAAAAAGCCGAGGGGATAGGGCGGCCTCGAATCCAGAGCGACCTGCTGATGGTAGTTGGCCGAGGCGCTGAAGCCGTCGTTGGCGCGCTTCTTGTGTGGCTCCGCGTTGAACTCGGCCGCCTCGCTGATCCGATCGGCATCCTCCGGCGGTCCATTCTCCGCGCCCGCTTGACCTATGTACTCGCATTCCACAGCCGAGCCGACAAAGTACGAGTTGCCCCAGTAGAAGCCGTTCGTGTAACGGCCCGTCGCGTCGTCCACTGCAACAGACCACATATAACAGACAATTGAAAAACCCTAAATCATGTGTAGACTTGTCCATTGCTTCGCGATAGCACGAGATAATACTGATATATAAAAGCAATGAAATGTGGGATATTTAATTGTCATGGCCTCGATTGGATAATGAGAAAGCGGAGCTCTTTCGTTTAAAATAGGTTGGCCCAGCAGAGAGCGCGATCTGTAACGGCGATACAACTGACGTCTACCGGTATATCCTTAGATTCTATCGGCAGCATAACAGCAATGTGTTATTCCAACGGAATTGTTGGGAGAAAGAGCAAATGGGGAGGTAAGCTACAACTAAAGCTACGCTGCTGAATTTTTGCCTGTCGATTGTCTCCACCGACGATGGCCCGTAATAAGAGAGTATCGATTCCAGTACGGCTCTACCGTTAGGAAGTCCAAGAAAGAGAAAAAGATCGCGCATTGAATGCCTAGAATTTGCATACAGAAAAAAAGAAAGGAACAAGTGCAGATAATGCTTGCTCGACCTAACGGCGAATACATATATATACTGGAGGTCGACAAATATTTCGTCCTCTCCTTCCCCCGGCTACCAGCGCCCCAATATACACACATATTATAGATTCATTTGGAGGATGGAGAGAGAAGCAAGTCTTACCGTCTACACAACAGCTATAAATCGTCGCTGCTTGCCAAGACTATCCCATTTGGCGATTTTTCTTATAATCTTTATATACATATATAAATAAATTATTAATAAGTTGGTAAAATTAATTTTTTCCCCGACAATATTAATCCTTACAACTTAGACAAGATGGACCGTTTGAAAATCCAAAAAAGCCACTTTCATCAATCATTTGGTTATTTAATTTACAAAATTAATAAAATCATGAAATGGGATGCACTGAGAAATGTACCTAAGAAAAATTATTTCTAAAATAGAAAAAATCACTGTATATACAATAATAACTGGATGATATACTTGCATCGTCATACTTATTACAATGTTTTTTAAAACATTTCTTATAGATTCTAATAAATTTTACTATGTAATATAATAAATTTTACTTTGATCCCAGAAATATGAAATTTTATTATATTCCATAGTAATTTTTACCCGGCACATTAAGGTTAGGTATGCCTACCGAAGCCGGCACGTGAATTCAATTTTTTATATGCTTTTATGGGAAATATAAGACAAATAGTAAAGTCTTATACGTAACAAGCCGTAAATACATTATTTTGGGTCTTGTAGGGAGCCGCGGTCAGGTAAAAGAGAACGTTAACACAGGTGGCGCGAAGTCAATAACGACATGTGATGATACGAAGAGCAAACTGCAAAGATAGCTGTGGCGTAGTGGATAGCACACTCGTATAGCAATCTGATGGTCCTCGGTTCGAGACCCACTTCGAGACGGAATTTTTTCATGTTAAATCGTTATCATTAATAATTCTACTACTCATTTAAGATATATTACAATTAAAAAAGATTTTATTAAAATTAGTAAAAATTAAATTTTACTTAAAAAATAAGTACCCACATAAATTTTATTATGTTACATAGTAAAAGTTATTATGAAACATAGTAAAAATTAAATTGTATAGTGAAAAAATTTTACTATAGGATATAGTAAAGTTTAGAAAGGTATAGAATAATTCTTATACCGTTGCAAGTCTGTCCCCGAGTTATTATTTTATATAGTAATTTTTACTATGTTTTATAATAATTTTTCTTATGTACGTTTCTCAGTGTAGTCTTCGCTAGGAGCTTTCTACGAGGGTTTTTCTTGGCTAACAGCGACGATATTGGGCATTCGCATATAGCTCTCGGGTTTATAGAAAAATTAAAACATTCCCGTGCGATAGACTGCACATGGGCCTCGGCGCGTAAATAGTCCTCTCTAGGGACTTTTTAAATGTCTCCTGAATGGGTAAAAGCGCAGTTATTCGCGCGAGGAGGTTCGAGGCGGGCCTTGTACGGGCATTATCTTCGCAAGGCGGCGGCGGTGGCGGCGACGGCGGCGCGATCCCAAAATCGGTGCATCTATCCCACGCGTCGAGACGTGCCGGCACGCGCTTTCTCCGGTGCGGTGCATATCCGACCGATTTTTCCGAGGATCGCTTTGGCTCTGTCTCTCTCCAGTGTAGGCATAAAGGTGACGGACAAGCGGAAGCCCTCGGCGAAAGTGTTCCGAGCGCAAGCGTCACGTAGACACGCGCGCCCGCTTGCGTGCCTTTATTATGCCCGACTTGCTACTTTCCTCTCGCTTTTACCCACTTCCCAATCGCTCATTTTACGCGATTTACAAGCCCAGCGATTGTTGTATAACAATAGCAACCCAGAATCGTTTGTACTCTTTTTTCTTTTTTCCATGCCACCCTACACCCACGAATCTTATTGTTTAATTATCAATTATTCTAATTAAATATTGTTGCCTCTATACTTTTTTTTTAATTAACACTTTTTACAAGTGTCTCCTGGTCACAAATCATTTTACTTGAGAGAGAGAGAGAGAGAGAGAGAGAGAGAGAGAGAGAGAATTAAAAAGTCGATCTGTCTTATTTAATTTCTCTCGCTCTCGGAGTGCGATTATTAAACGTCATTATCCTTGGCATACTTTATCGTTACATCAACGCATTCGACTCTAAAATTCAACAGGTTTATAGACCACGAGCAGTAAGTGGGCTCTCTCACTTGAAAAGAATCTCAAAAGCTCATTGGTACAACACACAAACTTACTCTTACTCTCTCTTTCTACCTCCCCCCCCCCCCTCTCTCTCTCTCTCTCTCTCTCTCTCTCTCTCTCTCTCTCGCCATCTCGGCTTATGTGTCCCAAAATACAGTAGGTTAAGTATATATTGTAGAAAATTTTCGCAACGAGAGAATCAAACTATAGCGGCCTACTTGGATAAACGAGCCGCACTAGTCCATTAGTCAAAATACAGACCACGTAGCTAGGCAGCCGAAATAAGCTTGTCTGCTCATCGAAACCTCGTAGCTGTCACACAATATACTATATTTGGCTGGGTAAGCAGCTCGTGTCTCTTACCTCCCGGCCATAACCGTGCGGCATATTTGCGCGATGCTCTTTCACGCGAAATTTCTCTTTTGACGCGCGAGTATATACATGTACGTGCCTTATGACGTAACTGGCTCTCTCTCACACACACACACGCACTCTTTCTCACTATTTCTAACTTATAGATCATATACCGGCGTGCGTTTGATTCCCGTCGTTAAACCATTGCCGCCGCCACCGCCTCGAGTGACAATAGAGAAGGCATGTTACGTAAGATGACGACGACCAAGCCTCCTTCTCCTCCTCCTCTCTCTCTTTCTATCACGAACCTATGCCAGATTGATATTCCGAAGCTTCAATATTACCAGCATGACCTATTAATAATTCGGCTTTATTTGTAGATCGTTAAACCGTTACCGATAGACTCTCTCCATATTCATTCATCCAACGCTTACTCGTGCGGAGCTTCGCTGAAAAAGAAAAGCATTTAATCCACGCCTAATGGCCGACATGTATTAGACATAGCCCCTGCAGCCCTTGATGTATTTCATTAACAGCGTGTTACATAGTTGTAATAAGGAAATGCGATTCGATAATTAAACGAACTGGCGAAAAAGAGGTAGAGGGAACACGAGATCTATCGGGTACTTGGTTCGAATTTATGCTCAAGTATAGGATAAAGCGAGAGTGTTGGGGACGGAAGGGAGGAGGAAAATCAGCCGAGATACAAGCGGCTGATATATATTATATTCGAGTGCGCCTGCTAGGATTAGGATTAGGACTCTAGCTATAAACTGGATTAGGAGCTATCGATATTTATTTACTTTTTCTACTCATTCGATGTAAAGGCCAATAAATCTTAGCTTTTATGTAATGGAAAAAGGAGTAGAGAAAGGGGCGGTGGAAGACTGTAAAGGTGGCTAAGTAAGCCGACGTTCGAGTTGTAAGCTCACTCGCGGCGAAGCGGCAACGTGTTGCCAACGTGCAATTACATCACGCGAAACCGGCTAATAATACGAATCACACAATAAAAGCGTCAATAAAAGATGGTGAAAAAGTAGGGGCGGCTTTATATATGCGTATAGACAAGTGTGACACCACTAGGACCGTATACGACCAGGCTAGCCAACGCGGAGAGGAGTAAAGAAAGAAAGAGAAGCGACTGGGTCACTTTCTAGCTGCAAAATAGACGTGGAGAGAGAGAGAGAGAGAGAGAGAGAGAGAGAGAGAGAGATATGGTTATCTAATAAAGAGCTCGCGAGGCGGCGTTTTACTCTTTTGTCGGGCCCCTGCCGCGGCTATTACGTCAGCCGGAAGCCCAGCACTCTCGCGCTCCTGATTCGCCCCTGCAGCGCCGGGCAGCTATTAGACGGGGACTTGCCCTCCTGCAGCTCTCTCCTGTACAGCCGCTGGCCCGCTATGCCGCTGCTGCTAGTATTGCGCAAGTGTAATTCTACGGCTCTCTTGGATTTATGTAATTCGCAAGCGTTGATTTATCCAACTCTTGCGAGAGCTGGATTTTCTAGCGTGTTTGTATATCTAGGGCCCCAGGCCCCTCGTTAGCCTGGCGGCTATCCAGATTTATGGACGGAGCCTCAAAGCGGCATCGGCACTCGAAAATCGGGAAGTCGCCCGAGACGAGGTGTAATTTAACCGCTGGCTAGCTTTTGGGCCTTATTCGCGAAGAAAGTGATGAGCGCCCCCTGGAGCCGTGAAGTGTTTTTTGAGGCACGCGTCCGCGCCTATATAAGAGAGAACGTTTACATATTCTCGAGGTATAAGTATACACAAAGCCGTGCGTGTGACGCTTCGGCGGAGTGAAAGGTTAAATATGTATATACGCGCGCGCGCTCGCTCGCTTCATCGAGAGGGCGGGCCCGGGGGGGGGGGGGGGGCAGTGCGTAGAAAATAAAATTCCGAGTATTGACTCGCTCGAAATTTATGGATCCCCGGAAGGAGAAATCCTTAGCTACCTAGAGCGGCAGGTTTTTTTCTCTCTTCGACCTCTCTCATTGGACATAGCCATAGCGATCGATGGGCGAATTCTTGTTCTAACGCTCTTTACTCCCCGCCCAAGTTCAATGTCAATAAATTCATCCGGCCTCTTATTGCTTGTCAACTTTGGAATTTATGCAAGTTATTATCGACGCTATAGCTGTATCATGAAAGAGTCATGAAAAGAAAAAACGTTGCGTAAGAGGCAGGTAGCCGGAATGATATGTATAAAGGAAAAGATCGGTAGGTAGGCAATACCAAGGACTATTGGGACCCGTGGAAACTCCACTTGGCATGCAGATTAACACAGGTTGCTACAGACAGATGTGCGTATACGCGAGGATGAGAAAGAGCGAGAGAGGGAGAGAAGGGAGGTGGGTTGGGGACCCAGTGCGAGAGGTGGGCTCATCGGTTGAGTGCGCTTAGCACGCAAGAGCCAACCGGTTTATCTCGCTATGTCGCCCGCATTGCGTTCGTCGCGCGTTCACTGCCGAGCTGCAGCTCTCTTTCTTTCGCCGAACCAAGTTCACGGGCTTCCGAGTGGCTCTTGTAGACTTTCGTTCCTCAAGGTCAGCTATTAGATGTAAGCGCAGGCATTTTAAACGATCGCCGACTGATCTAAGTATTTTCGTAAAAGCGGCGGCGAGCCTGCACTTTCTCAATCGATTCATTCAACTCAAACTGCATCAATAATGTCTCTCTCTCTCTCTCTCTCTCTCTCTCTCTCTCTCTCTCTCTCTCTCTCTCTGCCTCTCTAGCTTTAACGTTCCATTAGCAAATTTACACCTCGACCTATCATAACTTTCGCTTTTATCGTATAATTCGACCGGCATGAGCTTCTTCTTCAATGGTTATGGGCCTTGTAAAGCAGTTGAGATAATATCGGTATATACGGCTCTATTTTTGGAGTGGCGCGCGAGTTACGGAGCAGAACCAGTTGGCCGTTTTTCTCTTATATATCGTAAGCCCGACTAATTGACAAATAACTGACGTATATGCTTTTCGTAAACTCCAGCCACAAGTACGACGAGAAGAATTCTAGCAGGCCCACGAGTAATGTGCATTATTGCCGTGATCTGCAGAAAGGGCTTGCATAATTACATCAAATAAATCTGCGATTGCGCTACGATCGCAATGACAAGGCTCTACGTAACCGGTAACGAGAGTTTAGTCTTGGCGAAAATACACAACGACAAAAACTCGGCCAGCTGCGTAAAGCCGCAAGAAAAAAAATGAAAAAAACAAAACAAAAAGACGTCTGAGGTCGTCGGCTCTCGATAATATTCGCGTTCGCTGGGCTTTCCTTTTTACGGCGACGCCTATAGCAGCTCGACGTAAACCCAATGGAAAGAAAAAAAATGAACGGGCCGAAAGCGAGAAGGAGGAGGAGTAGGAGGAGGAAGGGGAGGAGAGGGTGTGGGGAAACGGCGAAAGCGATTCGGGCCGTTGGAGAAAGGCTTTCTTTTCGGGCTTTCGTTTGTTATAGCTCTCGGGCCGAGGTAGAGGACGACCGAGCAGCTGCTATCGTGTCTTCCTGCTATTCCTGCTCTGTCATTACAGCCTATATGATCGCTCGAGAGAGCTGACGAGCATACTTTTACTTTTCACTGGGATTTCACTTGCCACCCCACCCACTGAGCCCCTACTACTCCCGTGAGCATTGCAGACGAAATTCAAACGGACCACTTGATGATCCTACAGACGATATATGTAATTAAGAAAGTGTTGCCTTGAATCTAGGCAGCTCGATTAGTCGTGATCGTGAGTAAGGTTGCGACGAACATTGCAACACGCTCGCTCGGTTGCGAACCCGGGCTATATTCCCTGCCGGTCATAAGCAGCCCGTTCCGAGGCTCGTGGAGATTGGCAAATTCGCCGACCTTGACAGCCAAAGCAGCCAGACGGCCGTGTAAAAGCGCGCGCGGCCGCGCGAGAGAGAAAACTCGACATTTCTCCACGTCGATGCCTGCCTATAGAGCTATACAGGTTTAAGGCCTTGAGACCAGCCAATCGAGCGACAGAATCGGGACGCTTATTTTCCTCCTACGGCCGAAACTCGCCACCCCTGCCCCCCCCCTCCTTTTTCCCTTCTACCTTGCCTCTTTCTTTGCACTCTCATTACTTGCTTGCGAAAGTATAGCTCTTGGTAAAACGAGCGAAATCTGCCTTTTTATAGATAAATTTAGGGATTAGTTTTTAACGACTCTCACCAGAGGCAACGCTTGAGAGATTGAATTGAAAGGGGCCTCCTTTTCTCAGATTTCGCTGTTATTTAACGCTCGATCAAAGACGTGGGATAATTGGTAGTTGACATTGTTTGGCGAATCGTTAAATTCAGTAATTCTCCATTGACGATTACGAGGCTTATTGCCAGTCGTACATATCTGAATGTAATATAGATTTTATACAATAAACATACGTTGCTGCGTTGATGCTGTGCGTTGGCCGGTAGATAAAATGAATTTTTTCCTTTTATTTAGCGAGCTTGGTAGGAAGCAGCAGGCTACATGGGCACTCATTAAACTCATTATATTGTAAAGTAAAACACGTGTTAGGATTAATTGGGGGCGCGTTGTGGAAAATCAGGAGATATGACGCGCACTACTGTCTACTCTAATATCCTTGCGTTACCTGCCAACGCACTATTGCATCTCTAATAAATTAACGCGATCAGGCTAAAAGAAGCCGCCGCCTGACGCGCAGTCTACGGTGGTCGGTGGTATTGCCGGTATCGTGACACTGAGCCACAAATAGCCATCTGCGAATCACCAAAAGTGCTGGTAAGAATCGGCCAAGGCGAAAATTAAAAATAATCGCGCTCCTCCAGTTGTTACGACCAATCGGGAGAGGCTATCAATTACAAACGAGCCTGCGCATCCGCGCAATTACACGTTACGGGGGTCGCGCTGTGGTGTTCTTTGACCATGGAATGACTTGCTCACTTGCTGCTTGCGGCCTTGCGAACGCTAATTTTCGCGGAAGAAAACAAACGATTTCTTGCCGATTGCCTTTAGTATCCCTGCGCCCGCGATTATTATCGACTAAGGGAGATTTGAGCGCGCTGGATATTTGGTGAACATTCTCACCGAGCTTTGTTTCACGCTGATTAGATTGGGGGATTAGCAACCGCAAGCTATTAAGGTTGTTTTTGTAAATTCCAAGCCGGCGCGATGACTTTCGTATTAGCCATACGGTTCAACAACACTACGACCTTAATGTATAGACAAATGACAAAAAATTAATAAATAGTATTTTATGCAACAAGTGCGTAAAATGCGTTATTATGATACAAGTTTCAATCAATACCATAATAATATTCCGATCACCACTCGTGCACTTCGTGCACTCGTGGGATCGTCTAACACTCGTCATTGGCTTCGCCGCGCCAACAAGTGCGGAGTGATTACAACGAGTATCATAATCGTACGCACGAGTTGCATATCCTATTTTTTGTAATAGGATACGGAAAATGCGTATAAATATAGACAAAGCAGGCAGCATGTGCGGAGTCCAGGGGCGGCAGCCCCTGGTGGGGGTGCAGGGGGCGAAGCCCCCGCCAGGGGGGCGAGGGGGGGACGGAGTCCCCCCCTGTCAAACACATGACAGTAAAGCAATCAAAAATTAAAATTTCAATAAAATTATTAGTTCATTATTTGATCTTTTTACAAGTTTCGATTGAAAAATCAATTAAGCATTTATTATTTTTCATCACGCTAACCTCAAAATCTAATGTTTAACATTAGATTTTGAGGTATTGTGATGAAAAATATCGTACGTGACTGGTGGGGAAGGTGTTGTTCTTCTAATGTTTAACATTAGATTTTGAGGTATTGTGATGAAAAATATCGTACGTGACTGGTGGGGAAGGTGTTGTTCTACGTCCCGAGAGGTTGTTCGCACGAGCGAACAACCTCTCGGGACGTAGAACAACACCTTCCCCACCCGTTACGTAATATACTATCAAGTGGCGCGGTAGCGCCACGAAGGCAAGTTTGAAAAAATTGCCTTCGGCGCCCGCTCCATTAAATACGTTAATATTGGATGGAACGTTTTTCAATTTAAAAAAACTAACGGTTATCCTGCATAGATCTGCATGATTTAAGTTGCTATAATAATTTTATAGCCTAAACTTTTATTTAATATAAAAGAATTGACTCAAAAACGCCGTGTTCAATTAAGGTAAAATACCCAATACCGGGACAGGCTAACTGAAATTTTCTACTATTTCTTATGTTTCTCTTGATGTACTTTTACTAGCCGCAAAAGTAAGAGACCGTAGAATAATTAAGGTTTTTATCTTTATAAAGACACAAAAATTGTTTACTTTCATTTTTAAATTATTTTAAAAATTCATTTTAAAAATTAGCATCT
>JAPYYQ010003687.1:0-10122 GCA_030522585.1 Anagyrus pseudococci
CTGGGGCAGCCCAGGGTGTTAGCGGCCGCGGTCGGCAGTGCCGCGCATTGAATAAAGTACATTTCCCGCGCGACAGGCCGTCCGCGCAACCGTTACAAGGTAAATCAGAAAAATTACTCAAGTAGGTATCAGCGCAAAACATATGATTAAGAACGGATCTCTGTAGGACACTCTTACTAAAGGATCCGTAGTGGGTTTGCGTACCATGATCTTCAACTACTACCTAACATCTGACAGAGAGGTAGGCGGCGATGATGACTTTTTACAGAAGGCAAAATAAGTTACTTTAAAAGATGAAACCTTATATGTAGTTTGTCCATCGCAGTACTCATGATATCCGTGTGCAGTGACCCTCGCAGAAGCTAGTCTGTATGGAGTTAAGGAAAATTTTGAATTCAAGATATTTAGACATTAGTCTCTGAAATATTACCTCAAGAACTTTGGACATTAGAGCAAGACAGAGAGTCAAAGAGAGAGAGAGAGAGAGAGAGAGAGAGAGAGAGAGAGAGAGAGAGAGAGAGAGAGATATTATTTGTAATAATAAAAGTGAAAAAAATGGGAGCAACAATATAGCAATAACAATATTAATGACGGAACAGAGATTAAAGAGAGAAAAGAGAAAGAAGAACGCCGCACAGAGTAGCAGATGGTAACAAAGAGTCTGTGGAGCTGTAACGAGCGAGAGGGCAGGTAAGGCTAGAAGTAGAGGAGAGTTATACATTCATTGGTAGGGTCAAT
This sequence comes from Anagyrus pseudococci, assembly GCA_030522585.1. Classification (NCBI taxonomy): domain Eukaryota; kingdom Metazoa; phylum Arthropoda; class Insecta; order Hymenoptera; family Encyrtidae; genus Anagyrus; species Anagyrus pseudococci. The sequence goes on from JAPYYQ010003687.1 coordinate 739, forward strand.
TAGGGGATGGGATGGTAAAGTCAGCTAGGAGAAAAGAGGAAAGCGAAGATTTGAACATGGAAAGAGAGGAAGATTCTCTAATGGCAGGGGGGAGGTTGTTCCATTCATGAGAGGAGGGAACATGAAAAGAGTGCTGTAGGGAAGTAGTATAAAAGGGAGGGATGGAAAGAGACTATCTGTCACCCCGGCACGGTCTCGCGGATGCGTTTGCAATCGAGACGAGATAAGATGGAGTTGAGGAATTAATGATGGTGTATAGGGAACAGAACGCAAAGTATTTATGAAGATCAGCCACCGTGAGCCAACCCAGCTGCTGCCTGTACCATGAGGTATGCTCGCTTCGAGGAAGGCCATATATGTACCGTATACCAGAATTGAGGAGGCGCTGGAGTTTAAGATTCTGCTCTGCAGAAATGTCACACATAACAACGCTAAAATAGTCCAGGAGAGGGAAGGGGAGAGGTCCGGGTGCTTAAGCAAAGTTGATGCTCCTACAAAAATAGTTGAGTGTGTAAAAGAGGGAGTACTCCTCTTACACATACGAGAGACATGCGCTTTCCAGGATTGTTTGCTATCAAGCACCACGCCCAGACTCACCACCTCGCTCTCGAAAGGGAGAAGGACACCCCTACACACACGCAGCGGACGTCAAGCGAAGACAAGACGTCGAGGTAGAAGGTGGAGCCCACGACCATTGCCTTTGTCTTCGTGATGTTGAACCCAAGAGAGTTCTCCTCCGCCCAGGCAATAATCCACGACTCGGCATCACTCAGTCTACGCGTGAGAGAGGGAAACTCCTCGACGAGAAAGCTAGGCGAAGAAAGATCGCTTGCCATAAGATCCAACGACTGCCTGCTCTCTATCAGAGAGGTAGCTCGCCACCCAGTGGATGACCCTCCTGGAGAGTCCAAAACCAACCAGTTCACGAAGCAGCCTGAAGTGATTTACAGAGTCAAAGGCCTTGCTGAAGTCAAAGAGCAGGAAAACACTAACGCAGCGGAGGTTCATCGCCGATCTCAAATCCTCCGTCAATTTCAGATGGGCCGTTTGCATGCTGTGCCCTCTGCGAAAGCCAGTTTGCATCGGGTTTAAAAGATTTAAGTCCTTAAGATATTTGCACAGTTGACGATGCACTAGTCCAGCACCTTCGAGAGAAGACAGAGGAGAGAGATAGGCCTATAGTCGTTGAGGCAGCCAGAAGCCTTAACCTTCTTAAGCGCCAAAACGAGCGACCTCTTCCACTGCGTCGGAAACTCAGCATGGCACAGTGATGAGTCGAAAACATCCAGCAAAATAGGCACGATGACGGGCAACGCCTCCACAACACGAAGGGGTATGTCATCGGGACCCCTGGCCTGGGTGTCGAAGTGTCCAACAGCCGAGCGGACATCAGCCTTAGTAACCGGGCAAAAAAAGAATTGTTCCTCATAGTCCATCTGCTCGAGCTGGAACAGAAAACCCTCCACCGACTCAGCCAGAGGATCAAAGGACACACCCCTAAAGTGACCATTGAGTTTTTCAGCAGTGAAAGAGCACGCATCAACAGCACCGCGGGAGGGGCAGACCCCCAGCTGCCCGAGGTCGCGCCAGATGGTGGCCGGATCACTCAACACAGTCAGTCTCTGCTCGTAGAAGGAACATCTGGCTTCCTCCAGACTGGCGTGAGCTAGATCACGCGCATAACATGGAAGCGGGCCCAGTCGGAGTGAAGCCTAGTTCGATCATAGTGCCAGTAAAGTCTCCTACTCTCAAGCAACAACAAGTCGTGCGCGGGAGTAAACCACGGAAAACGACACCACCTACTGATGAAAACTGTCTTAAAGGGCACAGCCACCTCGATTGCCCCCTGCGACGAGCCAGCAACAAGAGTGACCCTATCATCAAAAGAGCCTACAGTGCTAAAATTAGGCAAAGAGAGTGAAACAGAATCCGTCAGGGCGGGCACATTCATATTCTTGAAATCTCTATATTAGAAGGACTTGGACTAAAGTCTGGGCACCGAGACATTTAGCACAAAGGTCAAAAGTCTGTGACCCGCAATAAAAGGGATATCGGTCTTCCAAAGATTTAGCACGAGGTCCTGCCGATCCACGATGCACAGATCCAGCCAGGTCTCCGACGTTGCAGTGCAGTGTGTCGCCCCATGAGGGATCAATTGAAGCGAATTATCCTCGATAAAGTCTCTAATGAAGCCAGCATCACTGCACGAGGACAGCTGGTCGGCGTTGAAGTCCCCCAGGATGATCTTGGTGCTATATGCATGCATACTGTCAGTGGTGTTAGCGAGGAAATTAGAGACCGATACAAAAGGGGCATGAGATGGGCGATACACTACGATTACAAAAAGGGGGAAACCCCCCACCCTGGACTTAACCTCGCAGCACAGATACTCCGGCACTCCCGGCCTGCCATGGTATTCACTCGTGGATGAGAATATAAGAGACACCGAGAGCGAGACATGCATATAGAGGGCGACCCTACCTCCCAGCGCCTCACGATTGCGGCGAAGCAGGGTGTAACCGGCCAGCACAACAGCTAAGTCAGCTAACCGGCGGAGCCACGTTTCAGTGATCGCAATGATGTAAAAGGGGGGTGCAGGAAATGCTGAAGCTGGCTCAAGTGCGCTTGAAGGAAGTTAGAGTTTAGTAGGCATACATGAAGACCAGAACCGGGAGCAGTTACAGGGGGAGGTGCAGGCGAAGCAGAAGACAACAAAGGGGGGTGGAGAGAGGTATTACAATGCGAATAATAGGGAATTAATGAACTCATAGAGGGAAGAATGTATGGCCTAGAGAAGAAGAAGAGTAAGGGACAGTACGTAGAGAGTAGGAAAACGGGGGAGCGCCCAATACAACTCCTTCAAAAAATTTTCAAAATCAAGAGGGGTATCGATAGGCACTGCTGTCCAAAACACACCCTGACTCGAAACTTGGGATACTCCGGGGGCAAAAAATGGTTGACTTTGAAGAACCAGCGGTAAAGAGCCGAGTCCAAGGTCCGCAAAAGTGAGCTTTTCCCTAGAGACCTTGTTCTCGACTATTTGCTAAGCGACAATTAAAGAGGCGAGCTGCACCAACAACTGAGCAAGTCCAAAAGTAGAGGTACTTGAGGGGGCAGCGGCAGATGTTGATGCCTCAGCACCGTTACGCCCCGACCTATCCACAGTCGGCGGGTTAAGTTCCCTCGCATCCACGATATCTCTGACCTCGAGCGCAGGAAACAAAGGTCGTAGAACAGCCAATGCCAGAGACCGGAGATCGGCTCCCGACACATGCGATACTCCACTGAAGATAAGATCCGCGTTCACCGTCTGCTGCTGACGCACAAGTGCATTTGTCTGAGACTTGTTTTCATTCATCAGCTCAGCGACACGCGGGTCTTCCGTAGCGCCAACCGTCTCGCCAAGACGCCTCGCCATCGTGTCGCTGGTCTCCTCCAGCTTGGCAATCCGAGCATCGTGCTCCTCAACGCGCCTGACAACCTCCGGCAGCACACACACCTTTTCCAGGATCGAGGCAATGTTGCTCTCCAAGTGATCCAGCTTGTCCAACTTGTCAAAATCAACTTTTTCCAGTTTGCTAAGCAGACGCTGTGTACGCAATTTGGCCTGACTAGTGGACGCGGAGGCTGCAGAAGCAGAGACAGGGACAGGGGCCGCGGCCCGCTCCGTCGACAATGTGGACCCCGATCTTGTGCGCGCCGACGAAGGATCAGACGTGAGGGACATCTCATCACTCGCTTCAGAGAAAGACTTTCCACACGCCTTGATGGGCTTGTCCCTGTCATTGAGCGCCGTCATTGGAGAGCTGCAGGCCGTGTGCACCGGCCTGGCACAATTTCCGCAGATATAACCAGGCTTGGTGCTGGTGAGCGACAGTGAGCAAAAAAAACAAGGCACTGTCTTCGGAGGCATGCTGCCGGTTCAGAAAAAAAGCGTCGCAATAGCAGAGTGACAAAAAGGCGCCCGACAGACCGCAACCAGCCAAACAGCCAAAGACAGTAGCGACGTCTCCCTGTGAACGACAACCAGTCGTACAGCCAACCCACAACGAGAAGCCCCCGACAAACAGCAACCAGCATCACACCGGATCAGCAGAGAACGCGCCTATCCGACGGCAACCAGCAGCACACCGGATCAACAGAGAAAGCGCCTGTCCAACGGCATACGGCAGCACACCACATCAACAGAGAGAGCGCCCGTCCAACAACAGCCAGCAGCACAGCAATGTAACAGCAGCAGACCGGCAGCAGAACGCATCTCAGTGCTGTAGACACGGCACTGACGTAGGGTAGGACCACTTGGGACCGTCGCACGGCACTGGCCCCGCGACAGGTCTTCACACGGTCGATAGATGGTAACCGGCGCCACGTGCGGGACGTAAAGCCGCACAGTGCACCAGAGAAACTTCTTCACTTTTTATACACTTGCAAATAGAACACGCTGACCTGTTATAGCAAGCGAAGCAAAAGCAGCAGGGCGGGGGAGGGCAACAGACCAGCGAAAAAGCCTCCACTCTGTAGTCCAGGTCGCAGAGGTTAGGACTTAGAAAAGCGTCAGTTTCTCGTCTCCAGGAGGCGGAAAAGACCCAGAAAAAAGAACAGCGCCTACCTGGAGGACCGAGAGAGATTTCCTGCAACACCAAATTCGGCGAAAGTCGGTGTGAAAAAGACACCAGCAGGAAAAAGCAGAAGACGAAAAAAAGCGGTCAGCAGTGCTACTCACCAGAGCAAAGAGAGCAAAGAGAGAGAGAGAGAAAGAGATCGGCCGATAATAATTAAGAAAGCTAGAAATCTGATCTTCCGAAAAGCTTTAACTGAAGATCTCTTACATTGTCAGAAAAAAATCAGCTGTTTGCCGAAAAGTGTTAAAAGCATTTTTTAAAACAGTAATGAACAAAAATCAACAAAATAGCGGACTTTACAAAAGGATGCCATACGACGCCCTGGTCTAGTTACTGAAGTGACTAATGGCAGAGATAATGTTTTCATTGGACATCTTTCTAAAATAAACAAATAACATCATAATCACAGTTTTCCAAATCATTCAGATTTGGCCAAAAGATCAATGGACACTGCTCTGATATGTTCATTTAGTTTATTGGCAGTAAAAGAGGAAGAGGAGTCCTTTCTGATAAGGCAGAATCCCAGCTGGCAAAGTTCACGCTATATAGAGGCAAGGTTGTAACGATTAGAGACGAGACTATTAAAGATGAGACGTAGTAGAAAAGTTTGGCCATTTAAGGCGTCGATGCGCTACGTCCTATATATTACCGATAGCAAAAGTGTTGACTTCTAATCTCAAATCAAACCTAGATAAGAACAAGACATAAGGTGAGCGGTAAACTGCACGGAAAAACGGAGAAATACCCTTGGCCAATAACTAAGTTTACCACTCCAAACATTACAGAAAGAGCAAAAACAAACAACAGTCAAGAAGACATGTAGTCTTATAGTCGACTTTACGCTTATCTAATTTCATATTATATTTCGTTTTTGTTATAAAATACAAAAAAAATCTACAATATTTATATTGCTTACATAAAAAATTACCTTTAGTCCAATGTGAATTCTCATGATCTGAATTATTTGAAACATTGAGAGTTTCTTTGATGTTTGATAAATTTTCTGAATTTTCATGTTCACCACTTTCCAAAGCTAAATCGGCAGCTACATCATCTTCGTTGACATCGTCTATTTCTCCTTGTGCGTATTCAAGCCATTGAGAAACCATTAAAATATCCTTGGTACCAACTGGTTGTCTGTAAATATTAAGATGTATGGTTTTGTCGTGTCCCATAAACTTTGATAGATCATCAACTTCTCCGTCGGTCAAATTTAACGACAATCCAATAGTAGCCACATGTTTCCTTAATTTGGTTCCTCTTAATAAGCTTGGTATTTGAGCATTACATTTTTCTGCATACTTTGCTAATAATGGACTTCCTTCGGCCCATTTACATTCTGATTCACTACTAGGTAACCCAAATACGTAAGGATTGCTATCCGGTACTCCTGCATTTTTCCTATACCTTAAGATCAAATCGATACTTTCTACCATTTTTTCATCTAGTAGGATCGGAGCCGTTTTGGCGTTCTTTTTACCTCTAGTTACTATTCGAACATACTTATTAGCAATTAGTTTTGCTTGTTTTGATAATTTGCTGTACAAGACAGGATTAGTCGCTGCATCTATCTTTTCGACAGCGTTTTCGTATACAATTGTTCGTAGTAACGATATCTCACCGGGCCTTTTTCTATTTAATACTAAAATGAGTATTACAGTAGACTCAATAAGTCGCATCCAAGACTTAAAGTTAAATTTTTTTTGAAGATTAATTAATTCTTCATCGTTAATATCTTTTACATATTGCCGAAGAGTTTTTATATCCTCGATTGATGGTAGTTTGACCAATCCTTTGAGAAGATCATGGCGTGTTTGAGATTCCGTAACGGTTTTCGATATCAACAACGGAAATTTCAAATTGTGAAGATACAAAAATTCTTCTGCAGCTATCTTCTGTTGGGGTAGTTTTTCTTCCACACAATTGCCTATCCATAGTTTGCAAATTTCGCTTACTAAATGACCTACGTCTCTAGCTGTAGCTGGAGCATCAAGTAAACCAGTTTCATCATTATATCTTCCTAAATAGTTGGCTGTTTCTATATAAAATTTGCAAAGTGATGGATCAAACATTGATTTCATATCAGTAATTTTCGAAGACCTACTTCTCATTTCTTGTAAGACTCTACCAAGCAGCCTCATTTCACTTCTTATTTGCTTATTATGCTGAGATGACATTCTAAATTTGAATGCTTGGAAATTTGCATAAGAAACTATTAATTGGTCATTTCGACAGATTTTAGATATTTCATCATTTCTCATCTTAGCTGCTATAGGTCGCAAGTACTCATTTGCGTCTGGATGAATATTACCAATAGTTAAGTTGTGATAGTATAAATTATTTCTCTCACTTTTTTTCTTTTTGCCAAAACATTGTTGTTGATGTTTTACAAGAGCATTTTTAGCAAAAAAACCTTGACATTTTACACAAGTACGAAAATCCGATACAAGTTTTGGAGGTTGCTTTTTTTGATTTCGTCTTGGAACTTGTAGAGTCTCAAATTTGTCTGCTTTACAATTATGTAAGAAAGCTCCTCTTTTTCTTATATCAGCAATAAGATCTTGCCGTTTTTTTTGTAAATCGTTTAATTTAGATCCTTTTGTTCTTTTAGGTAAGTTTTCAATTACTATTATTTCAGGATGATCTTTATGAACTGTAAATAAATGTTGAGTTATTTTTCCACTAAATTGTTTTTCGCAAAATACGCAAGTATATTTTTTTTGACCATCATTAGAATTACTAACTTCTACTTCGTTTGCGTTTTGGAGTAGTTCTCCTAAAGATTTCGTATTATAATTTTTCGAATATGAAATGTTATTTTCAACATCTAATTTAGATGTTTGTTCCTCTTTTTGATTAGCACTCTTTTCTGCACTGTCAATATCTTCGACTGAATCGGCACTGTCATTTTGAGGCTGATTGCAAGAAAATGAATTATCTTTATCCAAGTGTGCAAGTTCAACTTCATTATTATCATAAGACTCTTCGTTTCTATTTTGACTTGATGTTAAATCATTAACTTCTGCGTCAACTTTTTTTGTTTCAAGGTAGTCCTTTCGCGTTTCATTATCAGAAGAATCGTCTTCATTTTCTAGAGGATCATTTATAATTTCAAAATTGTTACAATCTTCTACATTATTATTAACACTTGATGTTGCATTGACATCAGGAGAAAGATCATTATTGACAATAGTAACAATATTCTGAGAACATGCTTCTTCTTCAAATTCAAAAACCTCAAAATTTTCATTTACAGATTCACGAATTATCATATCATTGGAGTCAACTTCGCTAAAACATATTTCTACTTCTTCGGTTATATTTCCCATTTGTAATATTTGTGTAGGATTGTTTAAACCTTTGGAGTTAATACAGCTACTTTTTAGAGCTGAAATAAAAATTTCATAAGAATTGATTAATTATTAATGTTACACATGAACACGAATACTAACTAATACTGATAAATACGACTTCTATTATAATTATTATAATCTTACAAAAAAGAAAATTTGCGTATTTTAAATACATACAAGAAGCATTACATCTTCAAACTATTAAATTAAAAGTTAAGTTTAATTGCTTAATACCAATGGTTATTACTAAAAAAACGAATGAATATTAATCATAAAAATTTGCCGATATTTGTATGAAACATGTAAATTTATAGATCACATTCCGTAACGAAAAAATGTATTCAGACAGTACTAACAATGACGTAAGTAACAGTTATTATCTGTAATCGTAATTGTAGTACAGAACTACACTATAAATTGTAACCTTCTTCGTACGGCTCGTTAGGTTTGGCCGCTTCGTCTGCGAATTCCGCGGCCCGGTCCTACTTACCTGACTCCCGTGACAGTATGTTTTATTTATTTACTTTTATTCTATTTTGTCATGAATTGATAAGAATAATGAAAAAACATACCATTTATATTGATAGGTGGACTAACAATTTCTATACTGCGAATTTTTGGTTTCTGCGTAGGTATATTAGCTGAAGCAATATTCTCTTTAAGAATACTTTCCTGTGTCTGCGTCAATTTAGTAGGAAGAATTATAACATTTGTTGTACAGTCTGTAACAAAATATAATTTTTACTCTAGTACTTGCATAGTTAATATAATTGCCAATCAATAATAATAACAGACAAAAACAAACCATTTAATTTGACTTGAGGACAAATAGCTTCGGTGCTAATAATCAAAGGATTTAGCGTCAGTGTGTTAGATGGAGAAATATTCTCTTTAAGTGTACTTTCCTGTTCCTTCGTTGTTTCAATAGGAATAATTGTATCATTTGATGTACAATCTGTAAGAAAATATAATTTCCACTCTATTACTCGTATATCAGGTAGCGCGGTGGGGCCACGTAGCCAAGTTTGAAGAACTAGCCTTCGGCGCCCGCGACAATATATACTTTAATATTCAATCGAACGATTTTCAATTAAAGATTAAAAAGTGTTATCGTATATGAATCTGTTTAATTTAAGTTTATATAGATATTTTGTAGCATAAGCTTCGAAATACGACCAAAAACTTCATAAAAAATCATCTTATTAATACATATTTGCATTAATTATAGGTTATCCCCATTTGAAACGTATCAAAAATTTCTTAAGATCGTGAAATTGCCGATTGTGTTTTACCAAAAGTGGTTTTACTCTGAAGTTGCCGAATGATAAATTTTCATTTTACCAGAAAATATATCTATATATATAATAAATGTTTGAAAATATTATAAAAAATAGAAAAAGTAAAATAGA
>JAPYYQ010003688.1:0-10116 GCA_030522585.1 Anagyrus pseudococci
CTCACGTTTGTCATCCTCGGCTTCGCCTCGGATGACAATATACGTGAGATCTGAGACTTTCTTTATTTTCGTGGCCTAGGTATGTAATATACTATAAAAACACCTTTTTAGGTAATTCACTACTATCGTTTTTTTAGCAGCAAATTATGGTATTTTAAAGTTGATGAGACAGTTTGCAAACTTTCAAGCAGCAATGTATTTTTGACTAAAAAAAATAAACAAGTAAATTTTCATATATATTTAATTTAATAGCTTTGAAAAATGTGAGAAACCGTAAAACGAATTGAGAAAAATATTTTCCGAGGTTTCGTTTTCTCGTATATAAGAAAAGCCATAAAAGCCTCGTAAAATGTCTCATACACACTCGATTTTTTTATATTCTCTCTTTACGAGATTTTTGAAAATCTAGAAGGACGTTCTGATTCCTCGTTACTCATCATTTAAAAATTAAAGAAATAATCATTGATGAAATATTTTAATATATTCTGTACGAATTACGTGAAAAGCCAAAAAATAAATGCATCGTAAATATGATCAGAGTTTTCATTTGTAGTAAATTCATTTGCAAACCGGTAATTATCAAAATTTTAAAAGCCTGTGCGCTTCAATTAATAAACGCTGTTTAATTTCGATCAATGTCGCGAGCAAAAGGTTAATTAAAATACTTTGCTTTCTTTATCTGAAATAAATCAGAAGGAAAATGCAGCCAACCAATTCCACGTAACAAAATGTTTTGGACGACATCACAATTATACAAAGCGCACCTGTGCGTCATGAAATACATAATCGACGCGTGTATTCAAATATTTGACCTAAATTAAATCGTCAAACGACTGCCAATACAATTTATTCATAATTTTAATATAAACAAATAAAAGTCAAGATGAAAACAAGCCGGCTATTCGATTTGTCGTTTGACTCGAAGAGATGTCGCTCTTGTGCGTGTGTTGAGCATATTTCAATTGAATCCAATAAATATAACGCGTAGATCGACGTTAAATGAGCAGAGCCAAATTGTTTGCTTTTTGTATTGTTAATAGATGGGAATAATAAGATGATTCTTCCAGTGGAAAGAATCAAGCCAAGGGCCGCAAGACTTCGAGGGCTCTGTTTATCTTAAATCGTTAGGGCTTGGCCGCGCACCCACGCATACACACAACACACACACACACACACACACACACACACACACACACACACACACACACACGTTGTTGCTCTATCTTTCCCCCATCTGGTTGGTCAGGGCGGAGATACTCTCCAAGATTCCTTAATTAAACGACCTGACAGCTACATCAAGGAGGCGCTCCTGACCAGTGGCGCATATCGTGTTCATGGATCTTCCTAGACTGGCGGATAAGAAAGCCTTGGGCAGTGAGCAGGAGGGGGAGGGAGGAAGGGACCAAGACGGACACCCGGAAAAATCTGGAGCGAGTCCGGGCAAAAAGGGGGATTAAAGATCAGAGAGCTCGGAGGAGGAGGACGCCGAGGATGGACTACTGTGCGCGCGGATTCTTAGCCCTCCCCCTTCCGTTTGAGGCAATTAAGCGGCCGCCTCGGTCTGGAATTCGATTTAATGATGCTGCGAGTTTTTCGACAGGCCCTTCTACTCCTATCTAAATTAGCGGAATTTCACTTTGGAATTAATGAAAATTGCACATCCCTAATTGAACTTGATTTTTTTTTTCATAGTAACTTGGAAGACTTGCATATTCGTAAGGTGCGTTCTCGAATAGGCGCTACAGGGCCGAATGGCTTCTCAGGAGAAAAAAAATAGTGCAATTGTGAATATTTCTTTGTCAATTAGGAATCGCACGAATTAAAATAAATATCACTTTCAGCAAAGTAACGCAACAGATAGAGGAAAAAACGTCGTAAAAATGCGAACTCTTGAATTTGTTGCCTTTTGCTTTTTATTTCTCGCTGCAATTTTCATTCCGCTCCCGTTGTTATTTATACCCCCTGCAACTGGGGGAGCACAATAATTCTCGTATTTTAGCGAGAGCGCTTACAAATGAACAATATTGTACGCGAACCGTCACTTTTGTAGCATAATTTCGAAAAAACGCCGCGTTGCAATGAAAATAATAATAATAATAATAAAAGAAGAGTAGGAGGGAGAGAAAAAAGAGAGAAAGGAGTATCGAAGCTGCGAGGCGCAAGTATTTATGCTGATCTGCTTAACGCGATTTCTCGTGTTTTCTCGCTACTAATGACGCTGTAATTCCTCCTAAAACTCTCGCCCTTTTCTCCCTTCCCCGGCGGCGTTCGCTCTCTTACGGCTCTCCCGAAAATTCTTCGAGTGTCAAAATACTCGATCCAATTAAGAAATTTCCTGCTCAGTGCAACGGAGACGTAAAATCCCCGGGATTAAAGACGGAACGGTAAGGATCCAGATAAAGGAAGCAGACGAGCAGAGCCAAGCCAGCGCCGGCTAAGGGGTGTTGGGAGGCGAAGTCTAGGCAGAGAGAGAAAGAGAGAAGGTTGGCTGGAGGGAGGGGGGGGAGGGATAAGAGGAGAAAGAGCAAGGATAACAGAGAGCAGAGAGATTGAAATTCCCGGTTTTCCCCGAGCTTATCTGCGCGCGTGGTGGCGCCCGCTCGATTCTTCCGCTTGCGCGCGCTACTACTCTCCGCGCGGACTATATAGCGGTGGCGGCGGCCGGTCAGCCCGGGCCGCGCGCTAGTGTAGGGCTCCTCCGCGCAGCAGCGCCTACTGCTCCTACAGCTCGTCCGAGGCCCTTTGCGGTTCTTCCCTTCAAAGTCTCTCAACTCGCTTTCTCCTGCTTCGTTGTGCTGCTGCTGCTTCGAGCCCCTTACCCCCCCCCCACAGGCTGTACTTCTCCCCCCGAGCTTGCTTGCCTGGCCATCGGGCAACGACTCGTCTTTGTCAGGCTGCACTCTTATCTTTCCGGATCTCTTCAAGTCGGTATATCCACTGTTGCACCAACTGGGTCAACAGCTCCACTTCTTAGCCCCCCTGCTCCCCCTCGACTTCCAACTCTCGAGCGAATCCTCACGACTTTAATCCCCGAGCAATCGTCAAAAGACAAATCTCTCGCCGATTTCGCGGGGAAATAATTTCAACGACGTTATCGCGCGATAACCTCGAAAAGCTGCGGATATTCTTTTATTTTTTGTGAAACTCATCGCGCCCGCTCAACTGTGCGTACCTCCCCCCCTGCGCGTTTTTCCGCTCTTCCTGCCTTGGTTCGAGATATCTGTATTTACGTTCCAGCAAGCATCTCGCTTTCGGCACGCAAGAGTAGTCATTACCTATACGACATTTGTTCCCAGCGACATTTTCATTTCTCTCTTTTTCTTTCTTTATTTTTGTAAAGAGAAATTCTTTGCAATTTTTCTCAGGAGAAATGGACTACTCCGCCGGCGGAGAAATTACGGTAATAATATTAGAGAACCGAGGCAAAGTTGTGCGTCTCTCGGATAATGAGGCGGGCTCGATTATGTGTTGCACAACCGTGCGTCGAACGCCAAAGAATTCATTATATAGTACACATTAATTTTATGATGGAGAAATTTTCTGCTTTCAATTATTTCAATCTATTAAATACTTTTCAAAAATTTTCAAATACATTATCTACCTCCATATTTCGTGTAGAACACTATTTAATTATCCACGGCATGTAAATAAATTTATAATTTACAAATTTTAAAAGTCCTGAAAATGTTGAAAAAAAGTTGGCCTCTGTAACATAACTATTTTACACTACAATTGGGAAATGCATTTAATAAAAGAAAAAAGTTTTATCGTTCTAAAATATAATTTGAAGCTGTCGAATTTATTCGATTCGATAAAAAAAAATATCCGCTATTTACAAGAAGCGCGGAAAAAAATGTGAAAAGCATGAGCAGCGGAGATGCGGCCGTGGGCGTTAACATATTTTTTCCATCACTTTATAATTGGAGACCGCGAAACTCCGAGCGACCGGCTTAGTCCCGTGTCATCCGTACACAGATAAAGACATCCGCACGTCTCAACGAGGGATCCGCTGACTCTTTTTGATGTTCCGTAAATTCGTTCGTCTCATAAATTTTGACGATTCCCCACTTCTGGATCTACATCTTGGTAAAGCAGTAGTCCCAAGAGTCTCTTGTCTAAAGTCATCCTTGTATTTATTCTCTCGATCACGTGAGGAGCTTCTTTTCCTCTTTCTCTCTCTTTCTCTTCTCGTTTCGAGCTCTTTTAACTTGGTTATTTACTTAGCCGATGGGAGAGCTCGTGTTTTTCCGCGGATGATATCGCTTTTCTACAGTGCCTATATAAAGACATGCCTCGCAAAAGAGATATCCCGTGTTCCATTTCTTTTTGATGCTAATACGCTTTGCGCTTGCTGACGCGCTTTAAAAAAAAAAAAAGAAAAAAAAACGACAACAAAATCGATCCAACGACGAAATATTGCTTTCGCCTTTCCCTCTTTCTTTTTCTCTTGATTCTCATATTTTTACGATGAGGTTTGATTATTGATAAAAGAAGAAACGAAATAAGAGGAAAAACACGCTCTCGACTCAGCGCTATTTATTATTACGGATTTTATTAACGTAGCAGCGATGTTTGAAAATTTTTATTACTCAATGACGCTATTGAATGTTTGATACGATAATGTTTCGCCGTTAGCGTATATGTCAACGCGCGCTGGCTGAGAGAGTAGAGGGGCAGGGGCATATAAAATTTCGAAATTTTATTTATGTGAATGCTCGAAAAATAGGGGCATTAAAAATCAAAGAGCACGCCTCCTCTTTGATGAAAGGACGTCTGAAATTTTTATTATCCCGCTCGGAGCCTCCGCCTCTTGCGTCTCAATCCCAAGTCTATCAAATGCGCGTCGAGGCGCGTCTTTCACCGTTCCGTCTCATAATACACGTAATGCACGACCGAGCTGAGCAGAGAAGACGAAAGAGAAAGAGAGGCGGCAGCGGCAGCTCATTTCCAATCTCTATAAATTAGTAAAACGAAGCCCGTGTAACGTCGTACGTAGGTGAAATTTCAATTTTCCATGCCGATACGCCGGATGGCCTTTAAAGTGCCTTTGCGCCTCTTAAGCAGGTCATAATTTCCAAACCAGTTTTCGTCAAAGCCCAACGGGACCCTTTAGCACCGGGGGCTCCCTTTGCCGAGACGAGATCCTCGTTATATATTAGCGAGTCGAGAAGGGGCTGTGCGCGATTCACGCAAAAGTTGGTAAAAAAGCGGAATCTCTCGACGGACGTCTGTGTGTATACACGCGTGCGTTGTGTGCGCGTCTATAGTGTGTTCGTCCTCTTGATGTAAAGACCGCAAAAATAATTAAGTTCTCGTGCGGAGGGAGATATCGTGCGCTTCGTTATACAGAAGCTTACTCTCGAGATGGCTATACCCGCCGGATTTAGTTGCTCTTTTTGCGTTTGGCTTTAGCCTTGCCTTTATCTCGGCTCCACGCGTTCGCTTATATATTCGCGTGATTAAGGTTTTTTGCGTGATTCGTATATTAGTCGGAGCCTCTGGCCAGCGAGAGATTGATTTTACGCTTTTTAATTGCGCGTTGTAAGCAGATTGATTGGTTTTTCTGATAAATTTTTAATCTGTAATGGAGCTTCTTAGTGGCCTTTTATCGATGTTATTTATGGACCGGTCCAAGCGACTCCATGTGTGTTTATTGATAATTAAGCCGACGATGAGGAAGTATATGATCAACGAATTTTTTCTTCGTTTCGGTAAAAATTCTTTGATTAATCATATTCTAGGTTTTTTTTTACCTACTCACTTTGGTATCTGTGCTAGCGTTTTTAAATTTGCTTGTTTGTGCGCAGCTTGTAGAATGTTACATTATTTATTCTATAGCGAAGTATACAAGGGTGTAAAAGTTTCATTTTCACTTTATTAGATAAGTACACGATTTTGAGCATAATAAAAGTTAACGAGAATAAAAAAAAAAATGGCTGGAAAACAAATTTATGTTAACAAAATTATGAAATAGCTGTGTTAATTTATAATACTGTTATTAAAATATTAACATAACGCGTATTTTTTCCAATAATTTTTAAATTAAATGGTTTTTCCGCGTATAAATGTTAATTATGTACTCGGGTACTTGGAACTGGTTAAACATATACAACAACAAATTTCAAGGCTCACACATATTTTTTTGCCTAACTCAGCAATTAATCAAGAAATGCACTCTATTTCATAATTTTTTAATCCAGTGCGCGAACCGATGTATTGCATCAGATAAATCGACTATAAATTTACTTTTATAAATTTAAACAGATTGTAATTCAGTGTCAGTCAATGGAAAAAAAAATTTTACGTTCGTTGGAAAGTTATCATTAATTTATAATTTACAAGCGAGTGGTATAAATGATGTTTACACCGACCGTCTAATACTTAAAATATATATTTGAGCAAAAAAAGTGTCTCGAACCACATAATAATTATTCGAACAAACATCTTGATACAAAGTAAATCCTGACGTGAAATATTATCGACTACATTTACTTTAGCCTGTCTCGAGGAGATCCTATCGAAAGTTAACCGATTGCTAAAAATAAAAAATAACGAAACAAAAAACTTGGCGTGTAAGAATGCACTAAAAAAACCCATTGATATAAAAAAATGAATAAATGCAGGTAGAATTAGTTGTTACGCCTCGGGCTGTAGGGTTTACGCCTTTTTGGCCAGGTACAAGTTTCTCTTAAAAATATCGAATTTATTAATCTGCATAAACAAGACCGCATAAAAAAAGTAGCGTGATTTTCGTTACATTTTACTCAGCTATAAAGCCCAGGCGTGCATTATCCCGGCTGCAATTCGTCTTATGACCTCTCTCGATCGTATCGCCGTCGCGCAGCCTTTTCAACGTTGAGCTTATACAACCCTGTAGACATACACGGATAACGAAGTTATCAAAGCCAGTCTGTAGGGGGGGGGGGGGCTAGAGAAAGCAGTAGAAATTTAACACTGGCGTTTTGTTCGGATATCAAAGTTTCGCATCTGCGCGTGCGTAAACGCGAAACGAGTCTGTGTAGCCAGGGGGGCCTGTCTCATCCAGAGATTGAGCGCCGCGAGGAATAGCTATAAGGTGTTGAGAAGGAATGTGGTGTATCGACGAGAGGAATACAACTATAGTCACCGGCATAATTCCGCGGGGCTTGCTAATTAAGCCCGATGCGGCTGTGCCGATAAGTTTGATGGGCGCTCAAGTTTGGCCGGGCGCGCAGCCGCAGTTATGCCGGGCGGCGCGCACGTGCGCGCGCGTGTTTACTCCTCGTCTCGTGGCAGTCACCTCTCACTTCCCCCCCGGCCCCAACCACCAGTTTCCCGACTAGCGTTAACAGTGCGCTCGCACGCTCCGGCTACATTAGCCGCTACAAATAGGGCACAAACCAGCCTCCCGGAAGTTCCGTGGAATAACTCTGGCATCCCATGCCCCGCTCGCTCTCTCGTTTGGTCGAGAGGGGGAATGGTATCCCTCGCGCGCGTTAAAATCGTTAAAAGCAAGACCGACGCGCATAGCAGCTCCGTAATGCTCGTTGAATAATCACGCGAGGGAGCCTCGCTGTACTACCGGCAAATCTCGATACGCGCAATGGAGTTACTCCGACTCGTTGGCGCTTTAAAAGCGCGAGTTAAAAATCGCTAGAGAGAGAGAGAGAGAGAGAGAGAGAGAGCTATCGCCGATCGGTCGTTGTTGAGATTTCGATGTCGGTATACAGCTCCTCGGGCCAAATTCGTACGCCTACATTTCTCAGACTTGTCCCCCTGGAGGCTCCAGGCTGGAGCCAGTCCCCCCCACCTCCGTGTCTTGGCGGTGACTTCTTACTCACCTCTTTGCATGTACGCACCTGGCTCGCTTTCTCTCTCTCTCTCTCTCTCTCTCTTAGTTTCTTTATACGTGAGAGGTAGTAGTGGCTACCGGCCCGTATCGCGAGCACGTATCTCCAGCCTGGAAGCTCCGTCGGGCTCGCAGATTGTGATTTATCATCCGGGGGGAGGAGGAGTTGGCCGAGGCTATAGGCGCTCTGCGGACTGTACATGCGCTGCACGCGCCGCAGCGTGAGAAAGGGAGAAGCAAGAAGGAGAAGAAGAAGCGCCGGAGTTTGCCAGAAGAGCCGAGGAAGAGGAGGAGAATCGAGTCGATTTTGCTCTCGGTTACTCTGAGTCTTTGTCGGTGCGCTCCGCGGCCGTTCAACAAGTGACATCGAACCTTTTCCTTTCCCGCACTGGCTTCACTCTCTGGCGCTCTTGCACATTCTGCGTTTGCGCGCCTGCCTGCCTGTGTGTGTGTGTGTGTGTGTGTGTGTTGGGCTCGTGCGTGGGTGTACCGCGCCCACGATAGCTACGCGGTTATTCACGCGCTCTCCGGGGGTTATAAATAAATGCGTTTCGGACTCCCTGGTATTATTGATTTTCGGCGAGAGACGGAGGGAGAGAGCGAGAGAAAAGAGCTCGTTTATTTTTGCGTGATGGATACCGTCTCGCGCTGCTGCGCGGCAGGAAAAGGATTTGCGTGTACACCAGCCGCGCGAAAATGGTTTTTCGAAGATCGAGCGCGTACACCGGCCGCTCTGTACAACCTCTCTCTGTGTACGCTGTTCTGCTGACCAGGCAAATGTTTGCATTTGTTTCTATACCCGCGGCGTTAGTTGTTTTTCTTTTTTTTTATCTTTCTTTCTTTCTTTTATTTCAACATTTTTCCTTTTTTTCAAACATATACCTGTCTCGTAGATCTTCGCGGCAGTTTTCATTCGACTGTGCCAGAAACGAAAAACAATTGTACCAACGGTTTACAACGAGAGTTTTGAAAAGTTGCGTAAAAACAACGCGGATGCTCGGTCGAGAAAGAAGCACTACGACTTGACGCGCTTTTATTTTTGTTTGTTCGAAGAAACCACCGCGTGAAATTGGTGAATAGGGGAGTTTTGGATTTCTCGACGAAACGGGGCAACAAAGAAAAATCGTAATTAAATAAGCGTACGATAAGGTCTTGTGCACGTTATTACGCGCACAACTGTTCGGCCTTGATGGCTTCTGCAGCACTTACATTTGCCATGCAGTTGACTCTCCTACTTCAATATGAAGAGTCTCGTTCTAAATACGCATGCAATTTGACTCTTCTCCCGGTTAACGATATCTTTCTCCCCCTCTGGCTTTGGCGCGAACAATGACCATTTCAACAAGTTGGCCGAACTAATTCATCCGGTTCTTCATACGCAGCGCAAGCTTATTGCAAGATACATCCAAGCAGCCGCCAAGCTGATAATTACGGCCAATTAAGCGTGTGCGTGTGCCGCGAGGAGCGCAACGACCGAGGCGCGAAAAAAAAAGAGCCGGCAACGATTACCAAGTGTCGGCTTTAGCGTCACGCTGAAAGCCCTATACATAGCAGCACCAGCAGTAGCAGGCAAGGAACCTATGCGTGCGTTCGCAGGCACACGCGAAATCCGGGCGCACTCGCGCATAATGAGCGCGCTGTTAGCGAGCCTCCCTTCCTCCCCCCTTCTCTCTCTTTCGACCTTTGCTGCGTTATTTCGCGCTCTAATTCCCTCTCTCGCTTGTTCTTTCGGCTAACCGTTCTGGTCTTTCTTACTCACCCCCCTCTCCGTCCGTTGACTTTAGAGTCGGCGACAAACGAGTTGTACCCTACACGCCCACTGCAACTCTCTCTCTCACTCTCGTTCTCCTCGTGTTGTGTCTCTACACACCCGTTTGCGTGCGTGTACGTGAGGGAACGACGTTATGACGTGGCGCACATACCGGGTGATAAAGTCTCGCATATTCGCGAAAACACGGCAGCGCGCCGTTTTCTCATATGTGCGCCGTGGAGCGATAGGGAGAGAGAGTGAAAAAAAGAAAGGAGTCACAAGCCTGATGAACGTTCTGAAAATTATGGCTGTTCCTCCAGCGGCGGCGCGTGCCAAGCGAATATATAATTTGAATTTTATCAGCGAGCCCTCGAAATCTTAGTTTTTCTATCTAACGGTCAGCTGTTGGGCTGTTGTATTTATTTTTTATTTTTTTTATTACTTGGTTTTTATTAGACGACTACCACCTTTCGGTATACGAGCCGTCAGCCAACAACCGAACGTATCGTATCAGGCCGCAGTGCGTTCAAACTTTTGA
>JAPYYQ010003689.1:0-10115 GCA_030522585.1 Anagyrus pseudococci
TAACATTGGAAGTATATCCGAGCAATGCTATTTGGATATAGCAATTTTTACAATAGTAGGTTGTAATTTTTACTAGAAATTTTTCTCAGTGTATATACGCGCGTGGCTAGCCGGCCAAGTGTAGCGATATTGACCGTCTTAGCGCGTGAATGCGCGCTTAGACTGCCGGATATTTTCATTTTTTGTTTTTTTGTTCACTCTATACCACAGTTCTAAAACGGCTTTGCTGCGGGAGAGGAACGCGAGAGGTAACGAGAGCTATTCAACGCCACTCGGAGAGTCGAGAGCCTCTGCTGTTTACGCAACGCGCTCGAATTCCTCCCATCAGCCCGTACGGTTTGCTAATTAAATTGACCAACCGAGTGTACGCAGTTGCGAAACGTCAATGCGTCGCGACGTATAAGGGCGACGCTGTTACGTCCGCTAATGTCCCCCCGAGATGTTTATTCGTCCCTATATACGAGATATGAAAATCGAGGGAAACGAAAAAAAACCCATTGATTAATGAAAATGGAGGAAAAAACGTCGCGGAGATAAACACACCGTAAACAGACGAACGCGCTGGAGGCTTGTTAGAGATCGGGCTCCGCATGGCGAGGAGAAGAGAGCGCGCGCGCGAAAAAGGAAGCGGAGGATTTGTCACGGAGAGGCAGTTTCGTTTAACTGATCTCATCCGTCTTGTCGGCGGTCGCCTCTATACTACCGGAGCACCAGTACCAGCACGAGACCAGGCGCTATAGACTTCTTCATTGTGAGCCTGCTCAGTCAGTTGCCTCCCCCCACGCAGAGTCGCATGCACCTCCCGTTCGCAAGATAACGCCTCTCCGCGTGCTGGAAGCAGAATGTTCCGGTGAGCGACAGCGGCAAGGGGCAGCCAAACGGTGCGTCGTTCGCCCCGAGACTTATTGCTCTTAGCCCGAGAGATCCAATCGACGCGCGACTCCCTGCAAGCTCTCCCGATTTTCATGGACCTCTCCCCCCGCTCTGGCTCTTGCACGAAGCTTCTGCTGCTGAGCATTGGAAGATGTCCGATCACCGCGTTCATAACTTTGCTGTTGCTTTATTTCGATTTTTCAGATTTTTTTTTTAATTCTCTGGCAAGAGTAAATTTGTGGAAGTTATTTATCTGGGAGAGCTAGGATGTTCTCGCTGATTTTGCATCTGTGAGAATACGTGCCTATACCTCAAAGCGACGCTTACACCGGATGATCTAAATCACATGAGCGAAGGCATATGTTTAAAGGCCGATTAAGGTGATCGATTGCCGTCTTGCGTACAAAGTGTTCTTTGCGTTTATTCTTCTTTAGGCAGGCTATAATAACGAAATTATCCCGAGCTCTCAATATGGAAGAAAGAGACGTTTAATCGATTTTGAATAGATTCTTTAATCCTGTTCTTTTATTATGATATTTCCAAAACTACTCTTTATCTGAAACTTTTAATAATTTCTTGATCGTCTTCTTTACAGGATTCGTGTCGTGCTCACCCAGCCCTTGCAAGAACGGAGGAGTCTGCGTGTCATCGCTGCGCGGGGAGTCATATTGCAAGTAAGTACCCTGGCCCTTGAAAAATAAAATAGAAAAAAGAAAGAAAAAATAGGATGAAATTGCAGAGAGATTTTGAAAATATGCGCTGACATGACAAGCATAGGAAAATTCCGCGAACAGTAGCCGGACAATGAGAAAGAGAGTCGGAAGCGCAATAGGCCGGGAGCGCCGGCTAGAAATGCGAGAACCCAAGTCCGCGCAGCATCCCACGCGGGAGGATAGTCCCGACTCTATACTCTCGGGAAACACAGCCGCGCGCGCTCACTCTCTCTCTCTTTCTCTCTCGAGGTCCAGACAGAACACATGCGGTCGGGAAGCGCCAGAGGCGTCGCGCGATCCCTCGCACGGTATTCCCTCTTTTTCCCGCTCCGCGGAAAGCCCAGTGCGTGCAGTGTAATACCAGTCCGAGGCGAAATCGTTGCGCCACCGGCGCTTTTTCGGCAAACAGCCTCGTTCCCCCCGTTAAAGCTCCCTCGGCCTTCCCTCGTTGGGCGCGCAACGTTAATTGGAAGGTTGTGCCCGGTGTTTTCGGTACGCGGGAGCCGTCAATTTTTATCCGCCGCCGCGTCAATTGCTCCATTCGTGGGCGCCACTCTTGGCTTATTTTTATGGCTGCAAACCGGACGCAATGGCTGTACGTGCGCCTATCGCCGCGAGCACAACGTGATCTTTAGGTATGTGCAACGAATTAATCGATTTTATTCCCAAACAACGTTCATCTCCGATTTATTTTAATTTGTTTCCTTTTTAAATACCACCATTATTTCATTTTCAATACCACCTTCGTGAGATTCGTTATTCCGCAAACGTTTTAGTTTTATTTAGCAAGTAATAAGGATAATACCGTTAGTCTAATACCACGTGATTTTTCCCGGAGGATTTGACAAATTTGCTCGCGGAAGTGAAGCCACGGGGGATGCGGTTTGAGAGAGGGTTGAAGAAGGGGCAGGCCGGGAGAGGGGACATGTACGATATTAACGAGGCGCGTCTGTAATGGCCGGTCAGACAATGGAATGTCACGTCATCATTCCGTTATGTTCGAATGCTCGGGGGGGGGGGGGTCGAGGCAGCTTGAGCCTGAAGCACTTTGCGCCAGGGGAAGGAGGCCGGGTAGGTGAATAAAGCATAGAGAGCTGGACATCGATGAGGCCTCGATCAGCGTCAAATCACGAGCGTCACTCTCCTGCGGACGCAGTCCAGCCGTGGGACGTAGTACAAGATCTCGGGGTGTCTGGGCGAGCCGGAACAACGAGTGTTTAAGCGCACGCGCCTGCTTGGACCAGCTCCTGCTCGATCCTCTACCCGAGAGCGACGTAGTAATGGTCGCGGGTCCGATATTAGCCGAGGGAGCTCGTGATCCGGCGACGCATTTAAATTGCCTTCATCCGAGAGAGAGAGCGAGGTCGGCCTAGCTCGGGGCTCCGCTAGTTTTTCCCCAACCTCTAGCACGCCGCTCTTGCGAGACTAGCTCGTTTCGCCCCGGCAAGATCGCCCTCGCCTTCCGAGCTTAATGAGCAAGTCATGAATATTTACTCCTTCGCCACTGGCCTAACCTACGTCTTCCGACTTTGTTATGCCAGCATATCTTCGGCTCGTCCCACACGTCTGAAAATATGAATTTTACTTTGTTTTCTTTTTTCTCTTTTAATTTAAGCTATTCACACAACGTATGTTATCTTTTACCCGAGGCACTGTTGGCAAATTAATATTCTCTCGGCCTAGTTAGAGGGGGATTGAAGAAACTGTACCGGCAGATTCAATAATCGTTCATCTTGTCAAATCTCGACTCTCGTTAAAGCCCGCGCGCTGTGACATTATGAAAATTCACTCTACGAATAAACGACAATGCACATAGCTTCTCGTTGTATGCCCTGCATCGAGCTCTCCTCTACACCTATTCACGGGTCCGTTATCACGTGACGCGGTCATTGTCACCGCACATCGTTCCTCCCAGTCCACGTCACATCCAAGCACAATAATCGCACTTTATCTCCTTCGTACTTGTGCAGGTTATGCTAATACTGCCTCCACATATCGTTACGATCGGTTTTTCTCACTGACGTTTCACAACTACACCCTTTGTTATTCATCCGCGCTCTTCTTCTTTTTTGTTTTATTTCCATCGATTCTAGAGTAAACTGACTCCCATTGAAGTCATAGAGGAATCCGTTTCGCTCCATTTGTTTTCAGTGCGCACAGTAGTAGCATTCTCTTGATTCTCGACCTTATTTCATGTCGCTTCATTAGCAACTATTCGTTTACGTGCTCTTATAAAATTTGACAAACTTTTAAAATACTGTCGTGCAAGATTAATGAAGGATAACATCGAATTGGTTACCATAGCGTATCGATAGAATCCCTTTGATAAATTGTACATTACGCGGGCAATATATCAAAGAACTCAGCTCGAGAGTAGTCAATGGCAATGAAAATCCACGTATACACTGTCGCGCGACGCTCGATTGACTTCCTCCACGGCTCGATGAAAATTTATAGGTGCATAAAACTGCGCACAATAGATCCTCGGTAACTCGCTACAAGCCGCGCGCATTTATAGCAAAATTTGCAGCCACCCCAGATCTCCTGGATAATTAAAAGCACACCCTCTCGCTTTCATAAATCTTGATAATCGACGCTAAGCCGCGTGAGCCGGGGCGACCGCGTGGCACGAGAGAAAAAAAAAGATTTTTCATTCAAAGCGCGAGAAACGAGCGACAGCTCCCGCGAGAGAACGACGCTACACAGCCAGCGTTTGCGCATAATCCGCTGGAACAACAAATTTAGCCGGCACCACTTGACAATATGGCGAATTAAGGGCAGCCATGCCTGGGGAGCCGGTATACGCACAATGGCCCGTGAAAAAGTCCACGACCCCTCTGGGACGAGCGCGGCGAGTGCACCGAGCGATCTAAGCGTTTTTTTTTCTCTCTTTTTTTATTTCCTTCGCTTGGCCCTTTGAACTCGAGACCCTTTCTCGCCCTAGTCACCCGCCCGGACGCTCGTGGTGCACTTTTCTCTCACACTATATCACTTTCTCCGATTGGCTTTTTCTTGCTTTTCAAAGGCCCGGGGGGAAGCTCATTTATGCATTGCGCTCCGAGGGGTGGCCTGTGTATTTAAATTAGGAACAGCCGGGGCTTGTGCGCCAAATATTTTGTAACAGATACGAACTGTGGCATGGCGCTTATTTAAAACTCTTCGAGCGTTAAAGTTCCGTTCACCAGATTTATCGATCGCCATTCTTTTATGATTTCGATCCAAACTTTTTATTCGCCTATGGCAATGCCCACGAAATGGATTTCTATTAAATTAACAATTTTAATGTATTTTAAATACAGAAATGGAACACGTTTCCAAGTGTAACACTTGTATGATTCTCTTAACAAAAATGACTAGTACAGCAAAGCTTATTCAACACTGTACTCCAAGTGTCCCTAATAACTCCCGAGCAAAGTCGATATCCCGCCGTTATTCCATCTTAACCACATCGAGAAAGCCTTGCTCCTCCAGCAGAGCTCGGAAACTCTCTTTCTTCCCTCGCGCTCAGTGGCCTCTCATCCCAGCCCCAATCGGAGCCATCCAGTAGAAGGCACGTGTGCGCTGACACGCGCTCTCGTCGCCTCGTCCGCATGCACCGGGCGCGCACGTGGACGCTCGCTGGCCGCGTGCCGCGCGCGACCAACCCCCCGCATCCCCTTTCAGCTAAGCGCTGATCGTCGAAAATTCGATGCGTAAATCGCCGGCTCCCTCCCCTCCCCCCTCGATGCATTAGCCAATAAAAGGGGTTTGCCGCTCTAGGAGGGCCTCTCTCTCTCCCCCCCTCTCTCTCTCTTTGTTTCGACAGCCCGCTCTCGGTACGGGGCCTGTTTTCCTTTCATTCCGCCCGTTTCCGGCGGCCCTTTTTTTTACCCCCGATGAGCGTCGGACGTGCGAGGCCTCTAGGGCTCGTGCCGCCGCCCCTCGGCCGCAAATCGACAACCTCGACAACTATGCGCAGCGTAAATTGCGTCGTTTTCGAATCGCGCGAGGGGGGGGGAGATTAGATGGGCTCTACGTGGGGGCGCAGGGATCGTCGGAAAATTTTCTCACCTTTGTCTCTGTTGCTCGGTAGAAATTGATCTTCGCATTTCAGAAAAATGACTTTGCCAGCCTGTAAGTTTGAAGTGTATTAATGCTCGTATCGAGTTTAAAACGGGAACGTTATATTTCATTTCGCTATGATTATTTAAAAAACCGTCGTAGCCTTACAATATTGCAGCTTTTGATGGAGCTTGATCAATGAATTAATCGAAATTCGAAACGACTGCTTTTTTATTTGACATCCTTCATTCTAGATGGAGAATACATCCTTGCGCTCGCGCCTCGTTAAACTAAACATCCCCGGGGCTTGTATCTTGTTTCACATGATGCTTTCAACGCAAGATAAACAAGCGGCAATGGCCGGGGCAAACGGTTTTCAATTTCCTCGCGCTCGCAAGCGAAGAAAGAGCAGTGCGCGTGCACCCAGCGTCCGTCGCGCACGTGCCGATTCCGAGCTACGCACTGGGTTACTATGACGAGTCCGCTTCGGCACACTTGGCCCTCCTATCCCCGCAACTCCTTGTGGCTGCTGCTTGCTGTGCTTTTTTCTGCGCACCAGCTGGAATAGCTCGTCGACAAGGCCCCGCGTATTTGCCTAGCGCCGCCGAACGCGACAGCGATTGCTTTTTATCGGTTGGCTTTTAAGCTACCCTGTCATTACTTCGAGTTTATGTCTTTCCTTTGTCGGTCTGTCAATTCTAATGTACTAATGGCCTCATAATATTTTGTTGGCATACTTGTATTTTAAGTCAACATCTCGACGCCCTGAAAAAGTTTACGACAATTTAAGTCTTCTTTGTTTTGTCAAAATATGAATTGGAATATTTTAACAGCGATTCGTACACTAAATTAATGAGTTGGACATTGAGTTTATTAAGTCATTGTCCTTCAGCACCTGAGTTTAGGCATAAAAAACATTGGCATTAAAGTAATGGGTGAGAAGAGACCTCTTGGAAGTTGGATCGCTTTCCAGAAGTGTTCTCCGGTCAAAGGCCAGGTTCTTTTGAGTCTGCAGCCTCAGAAAAACATTCACGGTCCTAAGTGACTCGGTCTACCGCCCATTCCCAGCAATAAACGAGAAAGATCTTCAGTTCGAGACGCCCGCTGGTAGTGTTTTCCACGCCGGCGTGTGCAAGTCGATGGCTCCAACTACACCTGTTCCAAGAAGGATTCGACTTTTTGCAGCGCTAGTCTGAAAGAAAAGCCAAGTGTCATTAACTTCAAGTGCTGGGGCTTTGCGCAATCGATCGGTCGGTCGATTAGAGGCCCAGAGTACAACTGATCGAAGATTGATGTTACGCCGAAATATCAAAATCATCATCCCAGAGATATGTGCTCTGGGACTGGCCTGCAAAACTCGATATCTCCCGGTACGGAAATTCAATCCGTTCCGGTGGATCCGCGGCTAAAGAATCCCGCAGCGAGGTTGGCTCTAGAGCTATCCACACGCCCACGAGCGAGGGACGCGCGATGACGAGGTACATCCTGTCACAATGTGTATACACGCGGGGCTGCTGCAGCTGAAAAAGTACTTTCGAGGCAAGAGAGAGAGGGAGAGAGAGCGCCTCCAAGACGAATGTACTAGGCGGGCTCATACTCGCTGTTCTCGCTGCGTGAGACCTGCGCTCGTTGCTTCGTATTATGGGATGCTCGTTCCGGCCAGTCATCGCGGGCTCTTGATAAGCGATAACTTGGATACACAGCCGCGGAGGTCGTTCCACGTTAGCCATGCGAGCACACCTATACGTGCTTCTTTGTTCTCCTGGTAGCTTTTTCATCGTCTAACCACATCGAGAAAGCAAGTGCAATCGAAAGTTGAACGGTTTTGGGAGAAGCGCGCGCCAGAGGTTTTACATTAGAGCAGCGGAGGCCCGCCGTCTTTCTCACACACGGGCGCGTGCCTCGGCCCCGCTTGCCTCTCTGCTCCAGTCTCCCCCCCATTGTGTGCTCGGCTCTTTTTATCACTGATCTCTCATCTGCTTTGATCCACTTCCTCCTTATCCTTTGGGAGAAAACACAGCGCTAGTGACGTGCTCTCTCTCTTTCTCGAGTGCTCGCCGTTTTCGCTCTTCTCTTTCATGCTTGGATCGCTCCGCTTCTTCGTCTCTGTCTATAGCCACTTTCGGGTCCGTGGGATGATCGAATACTCTATGCCCCAACGATTTCGTCACTTACAGCTTCTTTTACTCAAATCGGTGTTTTTTTTTATTTTCTGCTTTAGAGGCGATTCTACTGTTTCCAGAACTGACGCTTGATGTTTTTAAAAAAATTAACTTGTGATAATTGCTGATTACAGTCATAAAAGTCTTTGTGTAAATGGTAAAATACAAATGACCGTTAATGTAATCCATTATCAATAATCTCGGATCGCGTGAAATTCTATTGTGATCAATGTACCCATCGGCACATTAAAAATTTATCATAAAGTTCTTGGCTCGTAAAAATACGAGCAATTTTGTGTTGCAAAAGAAAATAAAACAAACGAGTCTCAAGGTGTATTAGCAGCAGTCTAGAAAGCTGGAAGCAGAACGTTAGAGTTTAGCCGTGTATATACGTGGGCGCAGTAGACGTTAGATGCGCATTTAAAGTGAGAGCAGCGCGCGCAAACACTTGCTGGGCGCACGAATGAGAACCGCTGTGGGGGCCTGGTCGGGTACATACGCTTCGCAGCCGTTTGGCCGCGTGGACGTGTTGTGCACACGGAGCTGCGCGCACACCAAGACGACGCGTGTATACGCGAGCGCTCAGGCCCCCGCACCCCCCCCCCTCTTAGCCCAGGCATCGTCACCACAAGCTGGCAGGGCCCCTCTGGCCAGCTCGTGCGTATACGTTGAACAGAGACGGAGAAACAGAGAAAGAGAGTCGGAGCAAGATGGAGCAAGCGAGAGAGAGAGAGAGAAAGAGAAAGCCGAGCGAGTGGCGGCGGGGGCAGGCTCTCTGTGCAGCAGGAGCAGCAGCAACAGAGAGGAGAGGATCGGAGCAGAGCGCGCGGCGACGTTCCCACGCCCGGCGCGCATGCGCCCACCGCACGCACGCACACTCGTACACCTACTCTTACACGTACGCCCCACAGGACTTACCACCCCCCCTCCCGTTACCCTCCACCCCGCACCGCCCCGCTCCTTGCTGAGTCGGCGGGGCTGCTCTCATCGTCCTTAGGCCTGCTGCTGCTGGTGTTGCTGGGTGTATACGGGGCCGAGTAGTGGCGCGTGTGGGTGTGCGCGAGCGCCTCGCCATCTGTCAGTCCGCGCGCGGTTCGGCGTCTCGAGGGCTCTTCTCTCTCTCTCTTTCTATCTCCCTCTCTCTCTCGTATGGGTTATAGGCCGCAGACCGACGCGCCGGACTTTCTCTCCCTCGCACTGCAGCCGTGCTCCATTCTCGCCGTACTCGTTATTCTTCTTTCCTCTCGCTGCCGAGTCCGCTCCGATCCGTGTGCTGCTGCCGCCGCCTCTCGTCGTATATACCCGGGCGTGCTCTCCGCTTCGGCCGGGCGTAATTGTTTCCCTCCCGCTCTTTATAACACTTCTGTTAGATAATTTCTTTTTGTCGAGCCCGCCGCGCTATGGATACGAGGGAGAGGGAGAGCAATCGGTCTATCGGCGCGCGACTTTCTTTTCACTCCTGCGCCCCGTCGTTTTTCCCTAACTAGATCTTCGATTATCGATACAGCAACCTGACTTGCCGACTTGGCCGTTTTGCGAATAATTTTCAGACTCGTTGGGAATTGCCGGAGCGCGAGGTCGAAAAATTGCTAACGGTACACGCTTAAAAATGACGAGATAATGCATAGCAATATATTTCTCCTGTAAAAATAAAACATCTCTCATCTTTCATTTTTTTTCTTCTTTCCAAAAAATAATTGGAGTCTTTTTTAAAAAAAGCAAAAAGGTATGCCGTTTAATAGCTTTTTTATGTTCTACCCGTATTAATAAGGAAATTATCGCTGCTAATCGAGAGAAAGAGAGAGAGAAAGAGAGCCTTTTAAATGCCGAGATCCTCGCGACGAACATCTCCCGCGTTGAATTGATTTTGCGCAGCAGGTATATAAAAGGCGCGACGGGCGTGCGCGCTGATACTTTTCCACCTCCTCCCGGACTTCTTTCTTACGTGCTAGCGCCAGCTTCGCGCTGTTATGCCACCCTAGTAGCGAGGGACCCCCCTTACTGACCGACGTCGATATGTGATTGTCGTTTCGACATAGATTGACAAGCCGCCTCTTTTTATTTATTTTCATCTACTCGGCAATGCCTAGTCGATACGTATACAAGCCTACAGCTCGAATTGACAACGAACCAAATAAAAAAATTTCTGAAAAAAGCCCGCGTTTTTTCTTCGCGTCCATAAATAATACTTTAGTAACGTAAAGTTAATAATCATAATGTCACTAAAAATCCCTGTAGGAAATTCCAACCATCATATCACCATTTTATTTCGAATAATATACCGAATGGCCATCTTTCCGACCAGCACATCACCAGAAAGCCTGTT
>JAPYYQ010003690.1:0-10112 GCA_030522585.1 Anagyrus pseudococci
TGCGACAAAATGACTAGATCTTCGCCTTTCTAAAAAAAATAGTAATTTTTGTTATTTTTTTATTATTTTTTATTATAACACTTTTCTCAGTGTAGTTTTTAAATTTAAATTGAAACGCGTTTGAAGCCGCTACACTGCGCGGTGTGGTAACGCGTCGTTTAGTTTCAGCCAGACGAAAATAAAGAAATTTGACGTTAAAAAAAAAAACAAACAAACAAACTTACGTAGTATATATCGCGTGTGGCAAATACATAAATTCGTAGGACTAGTTGAAACGAGATAGGCAAAGGGCCGCTTTAACTCACTCTCCGCTTAACTGGCCAAACTGCTACCACCGGTGGGTGGAGGGCTGAGAGAAAGCTTGGCCCCCCTTTCTCTTTTTTGTAACTATTCACTTTAGTTCGTTAACAACCGTATAGAGTTAGTAAGTGGCTAAAAAAAAAGCACCGGCGATTCATCCACGAGATCCAAAATGCCTCCATACCACAATCCCAGAGATTGCCAAAAAAAAAAATTTCGCGGAAACTATAAAACAGAGTCAACAATAAGGCAGAGATCGCATATAGAACTAGGAGAAATACCGCGAGTGCGCGTATATACGAGTGAGGGTGCGGCTGCAACGTCACCCCCTCCCCCGTTTCCCAGAGCATTAGGCCTCGACGCGCACGAGAACGACGCTTTAACAAATTGCCCGAGCTACACACAGCGAAGCTCTCCCCCTACCCCCCCCTTAGCGAAGCTCGTAACCGCTTAAGATATTTGCCCTTCGCACGCAAGTCTCTCTGCGAGCGAGAGAAGCCGGAATAGCGGAATAGCGTTTTGGCACAAAGTTTGACGCCAGACTAAGGACTCGCTTTTTTTTTGCCCCTTCCATTCCTATCCTCTACCGGTAATTAGCGTATTAATCGCGATATTAGCGTCCATCCCCCCCCCTTCTTACCTGAAAGTGCGGGAATGACGAGAGGGGATCGGTTAAAGAGATATCGGCCGAGAGAAGTTGGAGGAGCTGAAGTTATCGCTGGGCTTCTCAATTCTCGATTCGTTCTCGGCTGGACTCGAGAAAGAGAGTATTCCGTCTGTCGCGAGATGATAAAAAAGTTTTCAAACCCAATTTGGGGCTTTTGCGACTGAATCGAGCGTAATTGCCGGACCTAACGGAGAGAGCTCTTTCTCCCCCCCGCCCAGCAGTGATTTCGAACAGCGCGTCAATCGTTTCCAAGCTGCCTTCTCTTTTTTTCAATGCGCTCTCTCTCTCAAAAGAATCATCGCGAGAACGAGATAATCCGAGGGATAATCGAGTTCAAGCATCGTCGTCTATATTGATTTTATTATCGATTAAAAAAATTTATATATCACTGCGCTATAGGCTCCGACATTCCAACATATATATATATCCCTCTGCGATTTATTTTTTCGACAACGCACATAAAATCAAATACGAGCGCACATACGAAAATCGCAACGTGTCTGGCATCCCGTACAATACACATACAGCACACACGGCGCGTTAAACCCGTCGACGTTCGGGCGCTCGAGCGCGAAGCTCGAAAAATAGGAGTGAGCTATACACGTACACAGGGAGAAAAGGGGGGGAGGGGTAAAGCCGTGTGCAGCACCACAGGTGGTTGCGCGTCCTCCCCCCGCGCGCCCACACGGAGGATACGTAGAGAAGGTCCCCGTACGTATACAGGAGGCGCATCCGACAATCTCCACGCGGCGGCCGCGCTCCAATTACCTCCCGGGTACTTAGGCCCACCCCGGGACTAAATGATGGGAGAGAGAGAGAACGCTAATTGCTCGCTCCTCCCTGTTTAAGTCGGTAATGTATGTAGCTCGCGATTAACCCGATGATCTTTTACTATACGCACCTTATGTGTACATACATGGTGACCAGAATCAGCGATTATTGAAAATACGAACGAAATCCCTTTACACGCGTAGATAAGAGATCGATCGAGCGTATCGATGGGCAATGAGGAAGAGGCGCGCGCGTGAGATGGCTTAATGCATATACGTATAAGTCGCGTAGGAACGCGAGCACTATAGGCGAGCGCGTGAGAAACGACACGGGGCATTTCTCCTTCTCTCTCTCTCTCTCTGGCGCGTGATAGACCTCTGTAGCCGAGTGCGCGTGACGTTCGCGTCCGGTCTTTATGCGGGGTATACGTGTGCGCGCGGAGTCTCTCTCTGGCAGCCATCTCGATTTCCGATTGAGGAAGCGTCCACTTTGCCCGCGTCAATCTCATTACCCTCCCGCCCTCTTATCCTCCTGCTCCTTCTACACTTGCTTTTCCGCGGTCCTGACTCCACGCGCGGATAGTCGATTTATTTCCGTTTTGTCTGGTATACCGTGCATTGAGAGAAAGAAAGTAGAATCTAACGCCTACGCGTTTATGATGAAGCAACTCAAAAATCGAAAAAACAATCGGTTGCAGGTGGAAAAACAGGCCGAGTCAAAGGGGAAAAGAGTGTATAACGTGCCGAGAGTATACGAACGGTGGAAAGAAGAGCGGAGGCAAAAAAGAAATGTGGGCGAGCGAGCGAGGGAATAATGGACTGGCTGTCCTTCTTCCTCGGCTAATTCGAGCCTTTGAGAGGCACCGGCCCCGCTCGGCTCCCGATCCCTTTTTCTTTCTCGACGTCCCTACTTTGCCGGAGAGAACCCCCCTCTCGCGTGCGTGTGCGGATCTTCATTTAGCAATGAATCGAGGCAGCCTCTCTTTTTTTTTCCGCCCTCGAGACTTATTTCACCGTCCGCGCGCGTGAAACGCACTGCTAAGTTCGTTTTGCAGTGTTTCGATGCCGATTAGTTAATTTTAATTAGGAGAACATTTGAAAAACAAGTGAAAGAAAGAATAAAAAAAAATCGGCGCGTGCGCAGTTAGAGTAATATAATGCCTCATACCAACGCGGAGCTCGCCGAGCCATCGATCCCGAGTGCAAAATTGAAAAAACTCATCCCGCGCCCACGGTAGTCCCACCAAGAACAGGAGGGGAGAATCAGAAGCGCGGGCCATTAGTCCCTAATTGATTATCACTGAACGCATACACCGGCAGCCAACGACAGAGGCACCACAATACAGCAACTCCCATTATACTCCCGTATACCGTTGAGCTCGCTTAACCCGTGCAGGGGGGGGGAATAAGGGATCGATCGATCGATCTTGCACACACGCAACAGGAGTCGCGGGCTGATTCGGAAAAACAACTCAAGCTTTTTTCGCGCGCGCGCGAGCGTTATTCGTTTTCAATGAGCCAGACCCAATAACATTGCCCCTACCCTCTGCCCGGCTAATGGGCCAGAAGCGAGCACGTGGCCGTTCTTCTCCTCCTCGGCAAATACATGGATCAGAGAGAGAGAGAGGAGTAAAAGGGGGAAGAGCTATGGGAAAACGTCGGGGCACACAGGCGCGATTCCATTTTCAATATCTGCTCTGCGGTCTGCCGCGTGTATACGCGGCCCTTACATGTGCTCTCCGTCTCGCCGCCAGAGAAAGAGAGGATGATAGATCAAAGGCAGAGAGAGAGAGAGGCGAGCGAGAGAGTAAGGGCCCTCTCGCGAAATTGCGACCGGACTCTCGCCGACCTCTCTTTCTTCCTCTATACTCTTTCATACCGCTGCTGCCGAAGATTGAGCGTGTGCGTGGCCACTGACTTCCGATGCGCCAATAAATTACGGCAGGGATATGCGCGTCGGGAGAGAAAGATTGTCCGCGCGTATTAAACCACACGCTCGAGAGAGAGAGAGAGAGAGAGAGAGAGAGAGACGCACACGCGCGCGCTTCGCCTTACCATTTCTTCCTTCTATTACACGGCTATCGCACAGAGAGATAGAGCGCTTGATCCTTTGCTCCCTGTAATCGCTCCACGGACGTTTTCATTCGCGTTTGCGAAATTAATTTTCCCCATCAACGAGCCACCTCGCTTCCCGGTTATTTTGGAAATAATATGCATTTTGTGCTTTTAATCAATTTTTTTTTAAATTGACGATCAACGAACGATTGGTTAATCGACTTTAGGGCCCTATGACGATGGAAACGTAACAGTCTTGAAAAAGAAAAGAAAAAACGTGCAGACGATCGATTAATTACGGTATATCGGGCTAATCAGCACCGAAAACCGTTAAACGAAGCGTGACCAAAAAAAAAATGAAACAACTCCATCACTAACTCCAGCCGGATTTCGAAAGCCCAATATGCAGATACAGGCCCAGAGGAGTGTAGAGGGGTCTCGGCAATCGATCGGATTGCGCAAGTTTTCGTAGATTTCGATCAAGCAGGCAAAAGGGAACGTAGAGTATAGAGGGGGTATGGCTTTTTCGGAGGCGAAGTCGCAACAAGTGCTGCATGCGCAAAATCGATAAGTGCAGGTTGTCCCGAGCGACGACGACTGGCGCAACGAGCTCTCCCCCTCCGGTGGACTAATGGAATGATTCGCGGGCGATGAGCGGCAATTCGTGGCACGGCTTCTAAGGCCCTCCGGCTAATGCTCGCTGTGTATATAAGCAGCTGCACGGATTTCTGAATTTTGCCTGATGCTGCTGTTGCTGTGTGTGAGTGTCATGCACACGAGAATGGAATAAACTTTTTTTTAGTGAAAGTCCAAGAGAGGTCTCGTCTCTCTCTTTTCGACCTTTTTGACGCCGGCATGATTGAGTAATGATGATTCATGTTGATTTGCTCCGTTCTAATAACAATGATGCCGATACGACGTGTATTCCTCTCGACCCTGTAATTGCCGATCGAACTCTCAAAGTCTCCTCTCTTTGCTGAAAATTTATATACCGCCTTGGAAAATGAATTTTTATTGTGCGGGGGAACGAATAAAAAGTAGTAAATAAAAGTCTTGTATTGCGCGCTAAGAGGCAAATTAATAATTCAATATCTTTCAGGTGGATAAGAGGGGCCCTCTCGCGTGCTTTCAATTCTTATATGTATACGAGCAGTACAGCACCAAGCCCGTGCACGTTACCGGCATATAAAACATACACAATTATTACAACTTATCCAGACGAGGGCCAGGCCTAGCTCGAAAGCATCAATCCCCCGCTCGCAACGTTCGCATTCATCCACGTCGTTATTTCGCAGCTTGCATTATTACCGTAGCGTATACGTAGCCTCGAATTTCAACGCGTCACGCTGAATATCACGAAGCGGCGGGATCACGATTCTCTGCTCTCTCGTGGAAAGATTCAAAGTGTATACAGACGAGGCTCTCTCATGAGAGAGGGGGAAGAACCGGCGATTATCGAGTACATGTGAGCGGTATACAGGTTTACCCCTTCTCCCATGATCAGCTGGAGATTAATGGTTGGGCCCAGGCCGATCGATCGGTTGTCACCAATCGCGAAACTCAATTAGATACTCGCCTTTGCCTGTGTACACACGCTTTTCATTCGAGTCAAGCCTACTCGAGGTTATTGTTCTCCCGATGCCGGTTAGATCACCAAGCGATTCTGGGCTTGCGTTTATGACAAATGGAAATTTTGGGGGGGACGAATGTCACTCGCGCGCTATTGAGTATCGAGAATGCGACGTCTTGATTTTCAAGGCTGGACTGTTACGTGTGATGTGAGGCTGGCAGGACAAAGGGTATATACGTGTAGCGATGACTGAGATTTTGGAGATATCATTCAATTTCGGAGGATGGATACCGATACAGTGCTCTCTGTGTTTTTTGTCGATTGAGTTGCAGAGATGATATGGGTGAGAAGCAATTGTTTAAAGGAGAAAAGAAAAGGATCGTATAATAGCTGTGTACAAAAAATTATGGATAAACCAGCGAATAAGTTTGTGGAATTTTATCGGATCGTCTTGAGAGAGAGAGAAAGCATTTTTAAATAGCGATAAATCGTTGGGATGATTCCCACAATTCGCTAGTGCGGGCAGGCTTCTTTTTTTTATTGCTGCACTTAAATTTTGTTACGATTGTCCATTACAATGAAATAAAAAGCAATGCTGCGATGGTGGAAAATTGTTTATTGGGTGACGATCGCGGTAAGAGAAACACCCTCGAGCGAAATGTTGTTGAGGTAATCGTCCAAGCGATTCTCGAGCCGTAAGTTTTAATAAATAACAAATAATACATCGATAAAGCAATACAAAGAGGCAGAAGTAGTGTAAGCTGGCATCTGTAATAAGTCAGCGACACACCCAGTTTCGCAACACATCGTCTACACACACATAATAGCATCGTGTAAGTACCCGAGACGTACTATCTTTCTCTCTCGATCAAACATCAGCAAAGGAGGGGAGTCTCGTTTTCTCACCTTCGCTAAAGACTCGCGTCCGTGTTTCGACTAAGGACGTCAGAGACAAACAAGAGAGAGAGAGAGAGAGATGCCAGTGTATACAGGGCTCGGCCCTCGTGTCCGGCTCACGTGCAATTTCTCCGGGAGGCGCATCGTGACGGGGCCCGGTAGACCGCGCCGGAAAAGAGTCCGCGCGCACAATGCCTCTCTCCTCCGCGCCCAGCAATCCTGCGCAATGAGAGAGAGAGAGCCAGCTCTCTTGGTTTATGAAGCGAAGCCACTCTACCCCCTCCCCTCTTCACGGGAGAAAGAGAGTCATGCTCACTGTGCGCGTCTTCCTCTCTCTCTCTCTCTCTCTCTCTCTCTCTCTCTTTCTCGGCGTAGTCTTCGAAACAGTTAAGTCCAGCGCGCACTTGGCGTCGCCCAGGAAACATGTGAAATTGCCCCGACAAATTGTTTCTCACACGAGCCACGTTTTCCGTCCCCCCTTCTCTAACCCCCCCCCACCTCTTTTCTCCTTCTTCTTCTTCTTCTTCTCGAGACCTGAGCTATACTCCTTATTTTTTTTTTCACCTCGCCTCTCTTGGGCTCCTTTAAGTGCCGTTCCGCGTATGGCGAAAATTATTTTTCCCGAGAAAAGCATAGGCCGGCGATATTAAAACGTTGCCCCACGGGCTAAATTCCCCTCCTCCTCTCTCGTGTACACTCTCGCCCAGCGGCGTGTGCAGCCGGGCATATTCGCGAGTGCGCTCGACTTTTTCTGGCTTCTTTTATTTTTTTTTTCGAGTAAGCCTTTTTTCTTAGCCTGATAAATTGCAAACGAATTGCACGGTTTTGTTTTTGATTAAGCGCTCGGGTTTTTCGAAGGGTCGTTGTTTTTTAAAAAGTCTTACGTGTGCTCGAATGCCTCACTGGCGCCCTGGAAGTGATTCGCGGAATCGATTTTTTCTCTTTTTTTCGCGCAGTTCTGTTTGCTCTTATACCGACGCGCTGTTAATCTGTTGTTTTTTTTTCGACGACTGCAATTAGGCATTAAACGTGATTTTGAAACATCGCTTAATCAGCGTATTCGAAATTCGTTGAAAATTTCTTCAAATCCATCCCAAATTAGTCGAACCGAAAATTCAAAGTCCAACATCCTCCGCCACTCTCTTCGGCAAACTCATTCACAATCGAATACGCTTTAAATCCCGCGCTTCGACTTTAGTGCCGCATTGAGGAAAATCGATGCAGAAAAAAGCGCGGATGGTAGGGGGAGCGAGAGGAGAGCAAACCCACGAAAGCGTGCGCGGATGTTCACTCGCGTGCGCTGGCCTTTCAGGAGGTCAAATCAATCCCACTTGACCTCGCGCGTTTCTCTCTCTCTCTATCTCCCTCCCCCCCCTGTTCGTTCTCGCACGCGGATGCGCGGCTCTCATCCTAATTCGACCGAGGAGGGTGAAGGCGGAAATCGATCCTCGCCCATTCTCTCCCGCTGGCTTAAAGATAAACATACCAACGGCACGATATTGCGTATACGTGCAATTTACGTGATAAATTTGGGGCTTGGATTTATTTTTAGCATCAATGCATTACTGAATTGCAGTAAAGCTCTGCGCTTCTCGGGGTTAAATTAGATCGAAAACCGGAATAGAGATGTGCATGTAAGTGTCTTACGGAGTGAAAAAAAAAGAGACCCTCTCTGCCTACGAAGACGAACTCTCATTCTGTTACGTACGAGCGATAATCGTTTTTAATTTTCACTCGAGAAAGTCATTGTATCTCGGGTTATTGTTGAGCAATCGGTCTCCTGCCTCTTAAATCTCGATGTGTCGCGCCAAATTTTTATTCGTTTTTCTTTTTAATTTCGAATCGATGGACGAATCGAATTTTAATTAATGTCCTTTACAGTCCAGCAGCTACGTTATCGCGGTGAAAATAAAATAAAGAAGTATAGGCGAAACGGAAAAAAATACGCCGAGAGAGAGAGAGAGCTCGGAGAGCCCCGGGTAGAAATGCAATTTACGTTAGGCACGACGCTACCTCTATATATAGATACACACCTCCCACAGAGCGATGAGAGAGGGATGGCTCTCTCTCTCCGGCGGCAATTCGATTGTGTACACACTCGTGTATTTTCATGTCGTCGACACTCTCGGCTGTGTGGCGCGAGTGAAAAGCCCCCCCGCGCGTATATATAAGCGATACCCGGCAGCGCACGCCGGGCGAATTACAATCATTGCGAAAGCGTGTAATTTTTAACAGCCCGTTATAACTCCTACTCTCCATCCTTCCCCCCCTTCTTCTTTCGCGTGGATTCTCGGGGGCGTATAAAAACGCAGTTTTCAATTAATACAGCGTGTTTTTAGACAGGCCTAATCACGGAGGGCCGCGCTCAGAAAAATCAGCCGTAGAAATATACCTGGTGAATGTGACGAGAGGAGGGGAAGAAGGTCTACCGCGAACGAAGACACAAGCCGGGATGCTCGAAGGAGGAAAGAAAAAGAAATGTCGCTCGTGCAAGCGCTAAGCCGTGTCATTTGGGTGTACATAAGGCAAGAGAGAGAGAGAGAGAGAGAGAGAGAGAAAGAGAAACAATATCGTCGCCGCCGTCTCATCAGTTGATTTTTACGCTCTTGCTCTCTTGGACGTCGGAGCGGCGAGGGAGGCTAATTCGTGGCGGAAAACGTGTATTTAGGGGGAAAACGGCATTTCTCCGGTGGCTCTCCCCCTGTATTCTCTCGTCTCTTATATACATCCTCCCTACTCTGTGTGTATGTGTGAGGGAGAGAGAAAGACGAGAGATCATAATCGGGCGGATAACACGAAAGGGAAGATAAAGAAAGACAGGTTGCACACGCCTTTTGTGCGTTAGCGATTCAATTCTTCCTCCCGCTCGAGCGCCAAATCGCACGGGGACAGCGGCAAAAGCATAAGAGGGTTGGACAGAGAGAGAGAGAGAGAGAGCAAGGGGCGCCAGGGCCCGGAGATGCAATTACTCGGTGGCGGCGGGCGTCCGGCCCTCCTCGAGCAGGAGAATAAGAAGCCGGGCACGCGAGTCCGTAGTTACATGCTGTACCACGGGCCGCTGGTATAGGTGAGGAGAAGATAGAAGGCGGGGGACGGAGGAGAGACGGGCTCTCGAAGTTTAAACGAAAAGCAGTTAGGACTGTCACGTGTTGCGGTTTGCGCGAGCGCCGTCGGCTCTCTCTCTCTCTCGGAAATTGATGCCCCTGGCGGCGAGATGCAGGAGGTGGAAAATGTCGCGGGGATCCATGACAAACTCTCTCTCTCTCTCTCTCTCTCTCTCTCTCTCTGTATGTGTATGTTCAAGACGTCTGGTGCGAGGAGCGCGTGCGGCCGGAGGAATTTTGAAATTCCTTCTCTCATTCACTTGGCTTTGCCGAGTATGAAACAATCACGAATTTTTCCTGCATTCCAAGCCGGAGCCACGAGAGAGAGAGAGAGAGAGAGAGAGAGAGAGAGAGATGGATTATTTGCTCGTATATACCAGAGAAGGGAGGGGGGGGATGGGCGAATTGTTTCGTAAGCCGGAGATCTTACGTGGTAAATGATAAGGTGCCGGGCTAAATTATATACCCGCTGGTATATACGTAGTATCTTTTTCGTAAGCCGCCGAAGACATAACAGCCACCCCCTCCCCCCCCTCCCGCCGCGCAACGCTTCTGTCGCCGTAAACTCATTTACGTCTAGAGAATAATATAATGTCGTTCGATCGCTAATCACGCCTTGCTCGCTCTGTCTGTTACTACTTATACAATATCAAAACGTCAGCAACATACTTTACCAAAGTTTAACTCGATTCAATTAAAAAAAAAAAAAAACACAAGGAACAACAATACAATCCAAAAACGGAAGCACC